>VYZM01016391.1:0-14905 GCA_013398915.1 Dromas ardeola | reverse complement strand
CTAAGGAGGATGTTATGAGAGACAGTGTCAAAAGCCTTGCTGAAGTCAAGGTAGATGACATCTGCTGCTCTGCCCTCATCCAGCCAACCGGTTATAATATCATAGAAGGCTATGAGATTGGTCAAGCATGACTTACCCTTGGTAAATCCATGTTGACCACTTCCAATAACTTCCTGCTCTTGACCGTGCTTGGATATGACATCCAGAATGAGTCGCTGCATTACCTTGCCAGGGACGGAGGTGAGACTAAGCGGTCTGTAGTTCCCTGGGTCCTCCTTCTTGACCTTTTTGAAGACTGGAGTGATACTGGCCTTCTTCCAGTCCTCAGGCACCTCTCCTGTTCTCCATGACCTTTCAAAGATGATGGAGAGTGGCCAAGCCATAACATCTGCCAGCTCTCTCAGCATGGGCGGGTGCATCTCATTAGGGCCCATGGACTTACAGATGTCCAGTTTGGCCAGTCTGTGCATGTGTTTTGTGTCCTTTAGTCCATTGGTTTGGCTCAACAAAATAGAGATGTCTTAAATTCTGCTGGCCTAGCTCTGTAATCTAATATATCTACTAAAATGATACTCTTTCTTTAAAAAATATTTCTTTGTATCCCACTACTTTTTTTCGCACTGTCTCAAAAATTATGCGTATCTTTCAAAGCGTTGACTCAAAAAGCAACTCTACTAAAACCATATTAAGCTGTTCTAGTTCTGCTCGATGTTGTGATAGGCACATATGCACGTGTTTCCTTACTTTGTGGGATTACTGTTTTATATGTGCAACCAAGTTGTAAAGGTTTTGAATTTGCTTCTACGTTTTGATACTGAAAGTAAAGAAAAAAATGAAAGAGAACTTTCCTTTTCTTAGTAGAGATTTTAGCTTACTAAGTTTCCGTTAAAGTAACTTTTCTCAATTTTGCCATAGTGACAGCCAGGAGGTCCTAGGCTAAGGCTTACTATGGTGAGATACAAAAAGCATCAGCAATGGTGTTCCATCCTATCAAAAATTTTAGTCAAACAGAAGACTGGTTTCTCCTAGAAACAGTCATTTGACTAAAACAAATGCCAAATGCTCCTTTTTGACCCTACATGCCATAAAGACTTTTTCAAAGTTCTATAACATGTTTAATTCAATGAGCAGACATATTTTCATACATTGTCTGTTCTGTGTCGCCTTATTCTTGAGCCTGATGAAAATTGTCTTCTCTCTGCTTTATAAGCAGGAAAAGAAATATCTTATTTTCATATGTGTAGTTTTGAATGCATGACAAACACAAACATCTAGCAGATTCTGCAAATCTTTGACTTTCTTATTACTCTTTACAATATAGACAGATACCACGTGGGAACTGAGGTGTGGTCCCCACAAGAACATAACCACACCATTCAGTGACTTAAAAAAATAAATCTATGTCCTAAGCAGGAAGGGTGTGGGTTACAGGTAGAAATTTCTGTTGTAAAATTTCTGAGATTTCTATCCAGAAGGCACTCACAGGATGCACGCGCACAAAGCAGAGCCCCAGCCCCCTCTGTAGAGGAGGGTGTCCACTCTGACCACCTCTGTATTAACACTTGAATAGTATCTGCTGGAAAGCAAGTCGAACAATCTCAGTTGTGGTGGTGCTAAAGCAGCAGAAGTAATAGTGCCTGGCAATAGCGTAGTGTAAAGCAATCAGCAAGTTTTTAAGAGAAACAATTAGAAATCAGCAAACCCTACAGTTTCCATTCTAAAAAAGTATAAATCAGGTAGCAGCAAGCTATTATCTCAGCTGTTGTGTTTTTTGGGGGGAGGGTGATGGTTTATGTTTTTAGTCTGTTTCTTTGAAAGCATGGGGTGGTTCAACCCCCAGTCAACAGCTGGTACTTTTCCGTGAAATCTTATTTGTCATATGGTAAGTTCAAACTAGCTGCATTAGTATTAGACTTACATCTTAGTATAAATCGTAAGTATTAGATTTACGGTTTCATAACCTTATGAAGTACTGCATATATCTGCATCTGTTTCAATGTACCAGCCTAAAAAGACATAAAGGCCATGATTATTGTTCAGAGTTAAGATGCAGACCTGAAAGTTTTCTGTGGAAAATACAATATATTTTTGGCGAACAGGTAGTTCCCATGCCAACCGCTTCGACAAGATGCTGAATGCCACCACCTAGCACATATGCGTATATATGAGCGGAGAATGCATTTTTTAACTTCCAGTTCTGCCATATGGAAGTCATACAGCGAAATCATTCGTCTCCATTGCCAATTTATCTAGCAATGAAAAGTCTAAACACCTTGCAGGAAAGAAAAGAGACTATAGCAAATAGAGAAGATAAATGAATGCATTGCATAATGTTGTAAGAGGAGATTAAAAGACAACAGTGAATTCAATTTTAATTTTATAAGTCTGTCTACTACCATAACCGGAAACGCACATTTCCTCCTGAATATTAATACTCTAAGTAGTCAATATAATTTTCTTCATGCCACTATGTTGTAGTGTACAGAATCTAGAATGATTTCCTTAGTTTTCTTTATTCCAAAAGTATAATTGACCTATTAAGCTATCTGATAGAATATAAAACAGTAATTACAGTAATTACATTTTGAATCAATTTTTTTTTTTTTTTTTTTTTAAATCCTGGAATATAGATTAATGTTTTTAAAGCAGAAAAAATACTTAAAATATGAAATGTTGATAATTGCTTTAGCTGCATTTAACATAGTGCCTACAAGCTTAAGTAATGGACACAAGATGCTGTGTAGACACTTCAGAGGCATTTAAATTTATAAACGTAAACATAGTCTTTCTTTCTTCATGGTCCTGTATGAGCTGATGATCTCTTTTTACTTCCACTAATGTACAGGTCAAAAATTCTGTTAAGTTAAAACACAGAAATATTAGACTCTATGGAGTCATTGCAGCTGCAGTGAGCATGGTGTGCCCTGTCTTTCAGGGCACTTAAGCACTTTATTATATTACAAGTACTCTCTTAAAATGCTTAAATGCCACCTTCTTTAAGGATGAAGTAAAAGAATCTGATGGATTTGTGATCTTAAAATAGCACTAAAATGCTATTTTCTCTTGCCTGTACTTTCTTGTACTGGATAAACTGGTAGACAATCGCTGTGCAAAACGTGGTCTTTACATATGTGGTATCATTGCTTACTCACCTGAAAATGCCTTTTTTTGGTAGAACACTGACATTGTTTCTTACTGTCTTTACCCCTTTGCTATGGGTTTTTTCAAGACAAAACAAAAGGCAAGGTAAAAATACCGTATATAAAGATGTTGTTGAGATAATTATATTCAGTTTCACAGTGTTACATAAATATGAAATAATTCCAAATTTAGAATCAATAATACATTGCACCAAGAGAAAACAAAAACCTGTTGCTTACTTATGCCAAGCTCTGAACATGTTTCCTAACATACTGTCTGAATAATCTGTCTTTAAAATTAAATCCTTAGGTATTTGGCAGTTGCTGAAGCGCATTTTTGCAGATCAGTAGTTGGCCAGTGTCAGAGTTGAGATTGCATGCGTACTTTTTAAGTGTTGTCTGGCATGTGCCTGTTCTGTGAAATAGTCATCAGCTGCATCACACGTTGATAGTGCATCAGTAGAACTTCCTTAACTACGAAGATGTTTTGACTATCCAGACACAGACTTTTCCGTTCTCAAGGCAAATGCATACTAATGTCCTTTTCATGACACCTTGGTATTCAGAAAAAGCACTTGAATAGCATATAATATGTTGCACTTGAAGACAAGAAGATTGTAACTTGAAGTTCTTCACCCCCATCAGTTTAATGGCAAGGTCCCAGGTGAATTTAAATGTGTAAGATCATCTTTTTTGTGGAATGAGCAGCTGAATAACTATCAATGTTAAGGAAGGTGTTCCCTTGCATTGGAGAATTTGGAATTTAACAGTATTAGGTGACAGGTATCTCACAATTATTTTCAATAACAATGTTGGAGTTTGTAAATAAAGCAATGGTGTTTAAAGATGTTTGGTGGAATTCCGTATTTGCGTCATCTATTACGTATAACAGGTGAAGTAGTAACTTCCTCTTATAGGCAGGAAAATCCAAACAGAATGATAACCCAAAACCCAGACGTAAATAAGGAATATCGTCTTTATGTGTTGATTAAATAAATTGTGTTCATTGCAATATGAATCTGTGCTCACAACAAGACCTCTTAAACAGAATAGAAAGGAGAAATAGTGGGAGATTTTTTTGAATCTTGTTCCTGCATTTTCCTCGACTGTATTTCATTAGACATACTCGTACTAGCTGATTTACTCATGTGAGTAACATTTTTCATGATCAGAGCTGAACTCAGTTAATACCATGGTAAAGGTAGATGACACAAGGGATTGTTTTGCATTGAATGTTTGTTTGTGCAGATTAAAATTGCAATTCCAGTTAATTAGTAACTGCATGATGTATACACAGTAAAATTTCATGGGAGTCCATTTAGATGCAATTCACCAGAATCACTGATTATTAATTATTGCTTAGTAAACACAAATGCCGTGTTTTATAAAATGTTCTGCTTAAATTGAGCAAAATTTATAGTGCATCAGTATCTGGCAAAGCATAGAAATATTAAAGTAATGCTTAATGAAGAATATTTTCTCTAAGATAATAACCATGTTTGAAATGAGTTCTACTTCTGTGTTTCTGGAGGCACATGCTGTAGAGATAAGATTCATCTATAACCACTAATGCATGAGCTTTCTTCAGGGTTTTTGCTGCTGAGAAAGACAAGCGTGACTAGAGATGCTTTTTTTTTCTTGAATCTGATAGTCAATGAGCCTGATTATTGCTTCTACTAATATTTATCGTAATGGTATAGCTGTGGATTAAGCCTTCTGTCTGTGCTACTCCCTACTTCCTCTCAGTCATTGCTGCATCTCGAGGCAGACCGTTAGCAGGATGTTTTCTCCTTTCCTCTGCAGCATTTGCATCCCTTGGCTGTGTCATTGCACCGTGGTCAGTGCACCACTGCAAAATGTGTCTGCTTTGGGCTGGATGACAGCTTTTGCATTAATCTTTCCTAGAAGGCTAATTCTGATGTTCCCATGTAGGTGCAGTGTACCGCTTTTTTAAGCCAGCTGGGGAAGTCTGTGCTGCTGATCTTACAACCAAATTCAGGCTTCCAGAAAAATGGAGGCACCCTACAGGCTATGGTTTGTGTGTGGGAAGACGGTGAATAACTGGAGAGAGACATGTGCTGGATTTGAGATGCATTAGAAACAAGTTCAAGTATAAAATTGTCTAAAAAGAGTACTGTTACTGAGAGCATCAGGAAATAAAAGAATCATACATTTTAGATGCTTTCTTCCATTATACAAATCCAGTCTAAATAAGCTGTAAATACCAGGGTTTTTTTTCACTTATCAGTCTGCTAGCAATGGATTCTGTGTGTCAATGCATTTGTATATAAAAAGCTACAATAACATATCACAATGGGGCTCATTTGCTTTAGAAGTGCAGAATGATAAAGAGGGTCTCAGGCATTAAAGAAGGTCCTCTTCTAGCCAGGAGGTAGATGAAGAATAGGCAGCAGCTGCTTTTGTGAGAGGGCTGTGGTTATAGTAAAGAGTTGTTAGCTTTCAAGGCAGTAGACATACTACCAACTGGTCCTAAACATTGGCTATTACTTTCTAATTGTGCAAAATAAGAAAGAAATACCGTCGGATAATTTTTTTTTAATCTTCTTTTCATGTCTTTGTTGTTGCTAACTGTCATGATTTATAGAGAGATCTGATGCTTTTTGATTGATACCAGCATCTGGATCATGTGAAAGGAGAAGAGGAAAGAAGGGGAAGGGAAAGGGGAAGGGAAAGGGGAAGGGAAGAATAGTTTGGTTGGAAGGGGCCTACAATGATCCCCCAGTCCGACTGCCTGACCGTTTCAGGGCTGACCAAAAGTTAAAGCATATTGTTAAGGGCATTGCCCAAATGCCTCTTAAACGCTGACAGGGAGGGGGCATTGATTACCTCTCTAGGAAGCCTGTTCTATTGTTTCACCACCCTCTTGGTAAAGAAATGATTCCTAATGCACAGTCAGAACCTCCCCTTACACAGCTTTGAATCATTCCCATGCGTCCTATCACTGGATCCCAGAGAGAAGAGCTCAGCCTTCAGGGAGCTGTAGAGAGCAGTGAGGTCACCCCTCAGCCTCCTTTTCTATGAACTACACAAACCCAGAGTCCTCAGCCACAACTCACAGGACATATCTTCCAGCTCTTTCACTAGCTTTGTTGCCTTCCTCCAGATGCATTCAAGCACATTCACATCCTTCTTACATTCTGGGGTCCAGAACGTCACACAGCATTCAAGGTGAGGCTCCACCATCACTAAATACAGCAGGATAATCACCTCTGTTGACCAGCTGGCTATGCTGTGTTTGACGCACCCCAGGATGGGGTTTGCCCTCTTGGCTGCCAGGGCACACTGCTGGCTCGTACTGAGCCCGCTGCCAACCAGAACCCCCAGATCCCTTCCTGCAGGGCTGACCTCCAGCCGCTCGTCTCCCAATTTATGCTTGTGCTTGGCATTACTCCGTCACAGGTGCAGAATCCAGCATTTGATTTGTTAAATTTCACAGTGTTGATGATTGCCCAGTGTTCCAGTCTATCGATATCCCTCTGCAAGGCCTCTTATCCCTCGGGAGAGTCAACAGCACCTCCCAGTTTTGTATCGTTAGCAAAATTGCTAATGGGGCATTCAAATTCTGCATCCCAAACATTGATAAAAATCTTGAACAGAACTGGCCCTAGAATTGAGCCCTGAGAAACACTGCTGGTGACCAGTCTCCAGCTAGATTCCCCATTCACTACAACCCTTTGAGCCCAGCCATCCAGCCAGTTCTTCACCCAGTGCACTGTGAACCTACGCATCTCACAGTTGGACGACTTGACCAAAAGGCTGCTATGAGGGACAGTATCGAAAGGCTTACTAAAATCCAGAAGAACCTACATCCACCACCTTCCCTTCAGGGGGTGGGTGTGTAGAAGGATATCAAAATAGTTAAAAAGGACTTTCCCTTTGCGAACCCATGTTGACTGAGCCTGATGATTGCATTGTTCTTTAAATACCTTTCAGTAGCACCCAGTATGATCGGGTCTGTAGTTTCCTGGGTCTTCCTTCACACTCTTGTAAATTGGAATAACATTGGCTAGCTTCCTGTCAGCAGGGACCTCCCCAGACTCTTACTCTTCTTATAAAAAAAATAAAAAAGGCAAATGAAAAGCATATATACAGAAATAAATTTTAAAAGTGTTCTGTGTGTCTTCTTCAAACTTAATAGCTAGAAATCAAAGAAGGTTTACTTGCTTGTAAATTAATATCAGGGGGAGAGACAGCTGAACCATGATTTTTAATTATTAGGAACTTAAGATACTGTGTAAATAGCAGCAGCAGGAGGAAATCAGGGAAAAACCAAGCTTTTTTTGTTGTTGTTTGCTTCTCTTTTGGTTTCCATTTTAACCAATCATGCTAAGCTTATGCATAAATAAAGTTCCGTATTAATTTTAGATTAAAAAATAGACACAAATGGCTGCATAAGAAACAACAAGGTAATGCTTTCAGTGTTATAATGGAGATTAAGAAAGAAAAGGAAACTTTTCCTCAAGTGTAAATTAAGAAATGTCTAGAGTAATCATCAATTTCATGAGTTATTTTCACAGTCGGTAAGAGTTTGTTGGAGGGAGGCAGAAAAGTAGACTGAAAAAGAGAAGTGGAAGGAAAATCAATATCTGGACATTGTGGAAAATACCCAGCAGTTGCATTAAATTTTATGTTTTTCATGCCATCAATTTGTAGGTCTCTCTTAATTGTGATGGTTCTTGTGCTTTGAGTTATTTGCTCCCTTTTTGACACCCTTCCTTATCTCAAAGAGTTTCTGGTCCAGTGTTAAGTCCTGATTCTTATGTCATGACATACTCCTGCATGTTCGTCTCATAAGAAAGTGTGCTTATTTTTGTAATGGTCTCATCATGAGGCTGGGACACATACAGGCGTCCTTTGAATAAGGAAACCCACAAGGAAACATTGAGTAATTTTGCAGGCATATATAACCTCAAAGAAACATGAGAAATTTTTACATAGTTTTTGTAGGTAACTAAAAATAGGGCAGCACAGGTTGGTGTAAGTTGTTGAACTTATGCCATAGCCATGGCCATGAATTAGTTACTTCTCATAGGGAAAGATCTAAAGGCACTCTAGCATAAGTAGGAGCCTAAATCTAATCTACGCTGTCTTCAAAACTGTTGCACTATTACCCTCAATTTTTATTGTTAGCTGAGTTGCCATCCTTGATTTTATTTTGCAGTTTATTCTGTAAAATGATCACATAGTGGTATTTGCAATTACTTGCAGTATTTTCCAGCTCTCTGTCTCCTCCCAGACAATCCTTTGAAGTTGTGCCCACTGAATATTGTTCTTTTCTTAGGTTCTGTGATTAAATGTGCTTTTACCTAGCCAGAATTAGCTTAACTTTTGATTTTTCTTATGGGGCTAGGTAGAACTTTGTGAAGTAGTTGTCTTCCTCCTAAACAAGCAATCTGGCAGGGGAGCAGCACAAGGCTTCAAAAGTTGGATTTTAATATCACACGTCTATTGATAGCTTTTCAAGCACAGTGGAGGGAATAGTTAAGAATTAGTGCTTGATTTCTTGTTTTTCTGTCGCTTGGTGAACCTGAACTGCTCCAGGTTTACTGGAATGTTAATGGATGACAAAAGATTGCACAGCAAGCAGGCAGGAAGGGGACATACAGAGAAGGATATGTGGTATGATTTAAATACCATTGTATCAGGTAGGCAGTAACTACAGAGATGCCCCTTGAACACCAAGACTAGCACAAGGTAATGCGTGTTTGTTCTGATGTCCATGAAAGATACATATTGTAGCAGACTCCAGAGTACAAATGCGGTGAGTTTCATGACTCTGGCACGTTGTGTACAGCAACTGGATTGTGCAGCATTGTCCCTGTGGTTTTCGTAGCCTTTTGGTTAGGATAATGCAGAAAAAAACCAACTGCCTTTAAGGAGAAACTTGATCCTCATGAAAAGAAATATATTGGAGGTAAGTATGCTTCAGCAAAGGACTAGATGTTGGGTCAGGTAATCCCCTGGAGTCCAGTTTCCTAATATAAAATGAAGATGGATTGAGCTGCCTTCCTCTCTGCTGCAGTTGTAGCTGGCACATCGAATCCTTTGCACAGGCTATGCCAGAGGCATTGCCTTACCTGAACTTTAACTGGTTGTAAAGGACTTACTTTCTTGCTTAATGTGCTTTTGGTCTGCTGCATCCTCCTGTGCAATTTTACTTTTTATAACATTTTTAATGAAACTTTTTTTTTTGCCCTTAGCTTTATGGTGTCTCTGAAATGCCAGAGAAAAAAGTAATTAAGTAGAGTTATGTCCTTAAATGTAGTTCATAGTTCCTTGTTGATATATTTTAAAGAATGCTTTCTGCAGAGCAGAATCCCACAGGAGAATTAGTGTGCTCCCAAAGGATATTACCTATACTTTTTTATTATTTTGGGAGAAAACAAAAAGAAGGGAATGGTATTTTTTTTTTTCATACTTTCAATAAAGCTAGGCTGAAAGAAGTTTTACCTTTGTCTTTGCCATCTCTTTCATAGTAGTATTTTCTTTAAAAAGCTAACAGATTTGGCTCAGCTCTGAAGAGAAGCTTGTGTGAGGTGAGGACGTGTGTGCAGTTCAGTCACCTTAGTCTAAAACTGCAATTCCCAAACTTCTTGTCCAATGGCTGCCTAATTCTGGACATGTCTTACCTCTGTGGGCACCTCAGTTTCTCAGGGTGAGGTTTCTTTAGGGTCTCAGCCTTTATGGATGCCCACAGGTGCCTCAGGCTTGTATTCTGCCTCAGAGCCTACAAAAAAATATAAAGCAACAAGTACCAATTTTCTGAAGTCATTACAGCTGCAACCATCTACCTCCTCTCCTTTTATTCAGAAGATGCACCAGGATCTGTATCCTTGTTCTATGTATTCCTATTTCCTGGGCTAGTTCCTTACCTGTCATCCTTTCTGGTTGTAAAAGTGAGGGGCCGAAAGTTTCAAAGAGGTCCAAAGGAATGTGAGGCCTTTCACAGCCCTGAAGATTACTTGTATATTTTACAGAGAGGACTAACGCAATCTTTGAAGCACAAATGGGAAATTAAGCTCCCTTCTTAATTTCTGGTCTTGGATGGCATTGTTTTATTTCCTTTGCATCAGTGTTTCCCTGTTCTGCAGAATGAAACAGTTTCAGCAGGAAACAGCATCTGTTCTCCTGCTTAGAAGCAGAAAGCAGGAATGGATACCCACAGGGTTGCTGGGTTGCTGAGTTAAGGTACGTGCTTCCTTTCCGTGCACCTGAAAATTAGGAAGGTGTTAATGAAGGCCCATCTTTGTAAGTATACGTGTAGAAGGGTTTGTCAAGTATCTCCATCTAAACGTAATGATAGATTGTCCTACCTTTTTCTGCAATGCTGTGGCTCCCAATTGCAGATGAATATCCACTTTTTTTAAATAGCACTTTTTGCAAGAAGGAATACATAAACAGAAGTCTCCCACAGAAACCTGTATAAAATACATGCTCATTCTGTCCTTTTAGATATTTTTTAAATAGGCAGTTATTCAAAATCCTCATGTTTTTCATCTCATGATTAGTATAAAAAAAGACCGTGCCTTTTCTGCATGAACACACAAGATTTTTGTAAATATGTGAGTCAATACGTAAGCAAACACAGAGGGCTGTTCTCCACTGTTGTGTTTCCAACATACGGAAAACAATAATCTGCTACAGTGCCTTTTAACTCAACAACTAATCATCATCTGACTAGCTGTGGAGGTAGTTGGTTATAACCAAGACAGTGAGTAGTACCTGCAGAAATCTCCCAGAATTTCCAGCGGCATTAAAAATCTGAAAATACTGATTTACATTACTGGGCCACAATTTTTCTAAGTGTGTTCATATATAGCTCATTTTCAAAATAGAAAACAAAAAAAAAGAAAGAAAAAAGCAATTAACAAATAAAATAAAAAATTAAAAGTGTTGGGAGAAATGCTCAATCATATCATAAGAAATATATTGTGGAGGACATTTGTACAAGCAAATAGAAGTTATCAAAAAGAAGCCTTGCATTTTTTTGTTCAAATAGACTTAAAAGGCCTTTTGCAGCCTAATTACTCAAGTTCTTAGACACATTTTTAATTTTTAAAGGTATTATTGTTCTCCAGAAATGAAAGAAAGATTAATTTCTTGCTTTTACTGGCTCATCTTGTTTGATGTTATCTGCTGCTTTGTCCATTAGCTCTACATGATTTAAACAAACATAGTGACTTAGTTGCTTACCAAAGATCTGTTACTGTAATGGGAAAATCCTGTGGTACTACAACTAAGTAGTTTGTAATTCTGACAAAATTCTTCTTGGATATCTATTGTAAGACTATACCATATATACCATATTAGTTTTAGCCAGTCTTCTCTATGGTAAAGGTTGTGCTTGTAAGTTTTCCTTCCTTCACAGATCCTTTTATTAAAAAAAAAAATACTGAAAATAATTTTACTGGAGAGAAACAATTTATATTGCTAGACTGTGTAACTGGTTAGCAGATGCTCTGGGTTAGAATATAATGTCTGTTTATATAACAGACACAATATGATTGCCTTATCTTTCACATGATTGCGTGTGAAGCAAATTAACTTTCAGAGTGAGGATTTGTACGTTCCTACAATTAACCCAGGTATTTGCCAATCGTGCTATTTAATTAACTGACATGTCTCCCTTATGACCATTAGATTGCAAGTTCATTTCATAAGGGGGTGTAGTAAAGTTTTTTTTTCTTCTCTAGCTTATGTTTTTGTTCGGTAATATGGTCACCTACAGCCTCTCTGCTGAATCTTTTGAAATGACTAAAATTTTGTTTCATTATAGAAAATAACATTTTAAAAAATATTTTTCTTTTGGCAAATGTTTATGATGAGCTACAACCATATTAATGGAGTCTTCTGTTATTTTCAAGTTTTAAAATACAGATCTATTTAATCATTGCATAACTGTTTTTTTTGCCTTCATTTAAATCATAGCATAGCATTTCAGCCTTTAAGTATTTAATTATGTAGATTTATATTAATTTGCAGCCCCATTGCACAATTCTCATCTCAGTTGCTGATGGCAAAGGTGTACAGTCGAACTTTTTCATGCAAGTTCATGCATCATGGCAATACAGACATAACTTGAGAAGCCCAGGTTTGAAATATTCAGCCTACTTGGTCTCCTGGTTCACCACATGAAGATTAGAATAGTGTGCAGGATTTGTGGGTCATTACATACACAAAATATTATGAGACTCATAGAATATTCTGTATAAAGGCATTCCAGCCCCTAAAGAGAAAGAGTCCATCTTTCATTGTCCATTCCACCAAGTTCCTGTAAGCATTTCAAATGGAGAAGGTTTGATCAGAAGCTGATGCTTGACAAATTTTAACAGTTGGCTTAGTCATGCATCTTGTTTGTCAAAAATCCACAGCCCTTGAGTCCTAACACAAATCTTCTGTTATGCTTAGTTTACAGGGAGTTTTGGACCTTCTTTCAGTAAGAGATACAAAATTTGTTCATCACCGTGTAGACAGTAAACAACTAGGCCCAGTTTCAGGAAACCATCTCAAAATAAACAAGGGTTTAGGTTTATGGTCGTGTTGCTTTGGCATTGATATAGTCATCCTTCTCAGCTCTCAAATGAGTTACCTTTTTGGTAACTTTGTTGAATGTCTTTGTTACCTGGGTGGTGTGTCCATTCTCAGACTCCAGTTCTTCAGTAATGTGTACCTCTAAAGTACAAGCACTGTGTTACCTTTGCTAATCTTACTGGAGTTCAAATATAAGTGAACACTCAGAATATTTTCAATGCCACATTTACTTAAATAACTCTGCATATGGTTCTTAATGGTGATGGATAAAAATCTGTCCAAACTAAATTTAGTGCTGGAGTATCACTTTCAGTCCTTCAAGAAAACTGTTTTCTGGAGTATAGTTTTCTGCATCTTTCACCTTTCCTCCACATTTTTTGCCTGGTATTTCTAAAAGTTGTCAATGAGAATGCCTTCCTGCTAGCCAACTGTGCCAGCATTTCCTAGACCCTGCTCCATGCGTTAAATGATACAAAGGGGCAGTTCCATTAACACTGATGCAGCTGTAATGATTTATAGCCATTCAAGGTGTCTGATTATCTTCAAATGGACTGGACAGCAGTTGTCTCTCTTGCTTTCCCCCCAGTCTCCATTTTCTGTTTGCTTTTGAACACCATTTTCTGACTACTGTCTTGTTCATGGCTAACCTAGAAGAGACTGCAGCCTGACTGCCTGGCTTACTTATTTTACTGAAGCCCCGCTTTCACTTTTCTTAATATGTAATCCTAAATAATCCTTTTGGTTGTGTTCTGCATTGCCTTGTTTCCGTTCTTGGCGTTTTCTCTTTTTTCATTTCTCTCACCAGTCACTCCTGTGACTTATCAATCCCAACCTTTCTGCTGCTTCCCTCCCTTTTCACGATTGATTTAGTCATAAATGCCCCCTGTGGTTCTTGATGCACATTTTTATCTCCATGTTCATCCCTCTCGCCTGTTTCAGCATTGTGTTTACTCCTTTTCCGTAGCCTTGAAATGTGTCATTCTTACCAAACGGACTGTATCCATTCATGCCCTCACTGACGGAACAGGACTATCGTCCTACCTCTTCTAGAAAGTTAGGCAAGCAACTGCTGCTTAGTATTTCTCAGAGCAATTTTAACCAAGATGTCTCACCCACATGCGTTTGCAATGCCGTGTCTCACACAAGAACTTAGAAATGAGAACTTAATGGAGTTCTTCCAAGTGGAAGTGACATGACTGCAGTTTTCATCTTCATACCAGCCATAGTAACTTTGTCGCCTCTTCTTCAGCCATATTGCCTGCTCTGTCCTCAAGGCGTCCACAGTCTCTTTTTACTCCTTTGCAGCTCTTTAACTCCATGTTTTCTGACACCATTTTAGCTGTTCTATACTAGTTCTTCCGCACTTCCCATATGCAGATGTTGCCTCCTTCTGCAAGCATTGTCTTTGGTTGAAAATTTACTCACCCTTCTTGCGATTTCTGTGCACTCCTGCTCTCAAATTCATATTTTAACCTGTCTCATCAGTGGAAGCTACCACTGTCTTATGCCTCAGGCAACCTCTTCACAGCCAGTTTGCAGGACATCTGCTCAATCTATCCTCCTTGACTGCTTTCTTCCTTCTCAAAATCTTGTTTCAAGAATGTTCTCTCTTTTTCTCCATAGTTATTGCTATGTCTCACTTTATTGTTTTTTTTTCCTCCATTTCACTCCATCTGTGGTGCAGCGTTACTGCCAGATCCATTTGCAGAACAGTAAACTGGAGTCACGCAAAAGCTGTAGATTGATATCTGAGAACTCTGATTCAAATCCTGGAAGGAAAGTTGTGCCTATGCTTTGGTCGCTGACACTCTAGGCTTTTGGAAATTAAATGAAAGCTAAGACCAAGTATCTGTAACTCTGCATGCTCATCTTTTGGTAAGCAATTTGAGAGTCTGAAGTGCAAGGTGGTAACTCATGGACATTCCTGTTTGACTGAAAGTAAATACCAAAAATATTTAATCCTCTGTTGCCCTGCTGTCTAAGCCATCTGCCAAACAATCTAGCAGGTGTCTTCATTCTAGGCTAATTAGGATTTACTGCTTTTTACACTTCCTTTGCTAGTAAGTAATTTAAGAAATAAATATGTTTTAGCTAGAGGATTTTTAAAATATTTGTCACTTCTGCACTGCACAAGTGGAAAATACATATAAAAGCTGAACTTTTTCAGTTTCAATAGTGTTTTAATATTTGCTATATACCATAGAATCATAGAA
>VYZM01016390.1:180639-240544 GCA_013398915.1 Dromas ardeola | reverse complement strand
ACTCCGCCGTCCCTGCTCCCTGTGGAGCCCGTTGGCTGGCAGCGGGGACAGTCCCGGCGCCCGGCGGGTTTGGCTGTGTCTTACTGTTTCATGTCGTAGCGGACAGCTGCTCGCATAGACGTAGAATCTGCCTGCTTCATTTCTTGGTAATTAACAGGAGGCACAATCAGGGCAAAAGTAGCATAATCATAGTTATAACTGCAAAACGGGGGGGGGGAGGTGTTATTTTTCTGTGGAAAACCACGTCTGTCTTGGAAAAAAGCTTGTTTTTCCCCCCCACATCTCTTTAGATTGTCTTTAAATGTCTGAAGAAGGAGCTGAGCCCAGGAAAGTGGAAGTTGCCCTGAGAGACTTCTCAGTGTAATTCAGGTAATGCGCTCTGTTGTGACTACCTGTGGTATTGAACTTAAAAACTTGTGTTATGTAGCGGATTTCAGTTACCTGTTTGTTCACGCTCACATAAATTATATTGAAATTTTCCATTTATGACAAACTTCTGGTATGAAGTAGTGATTTGTGTATTTTATGTGAGGTATTGGACATGTAAAATATTCCTATGTGAGACGGAATCCTTTATTTATAAAAACCCACACAATTACATTCTTGTGCAACAGATCCCTTAGCTGGGGAAGGAGAAGCCGATGGATACTGTTACAGAGACCATTAGTGGTACGCAGAGCACCAGTGTAGTACTTTCTTCTTTCGGAGGAGATTGGTGAGACACCAAGAACAGGCTGGACAGCATAAGGATACTTTGAAAGTTATTTCTGTGCTGCTTCAAAATCTGTGTCTGTTATTAAATTAGAGTTTGGTCAATAGTTGCGCATGACTACCCTTTAAAAATGCTTTGTACTTTCAGTTTTCTTTTCTTACTCTGGTTCCTAAAACTGATTATATAGTCTGATGCGCTGTCTGGTGTGGCTGCCCAGTGACAGAATGCTCCCTGTGCCTGAACATGGAGTGTCAGAAGTCTCAGTTCCAGGTGTTAAAAATTGGGAAATTCTGGACTAAAGAACTGAGTTTTTTCTTCCCTCCCTGGCTTTTTTCTTTTCCCTGGTACGTGTATACGATCCTAGATGATATCATAAAGCCCACCCAAGGGAAAGGAGGTAACTCAAAAATGTTGGGTTAAGACACTTACTTTTTATGTTTCCTCTTCTCCAAAGGATATTTTGGATTAGTGGGGAATTCAGATAAAAGGGGCAAACATGCTACTGACCTGAAGACTCCCTTTTTGGGGAAGGTGGAAAGAGGAGGATGAATTGCTGTAGACAGTGTAGGGCAGACTGAGCAGTAACCTCTCTCACCAGAAGATGGGCATTTTGCGAAGGCTGTCCGTGGCCTATGCTACAGTCTTTTCTGAAGTTCTTTTCCCGACTAGTCAGTTCATGTTGTGTTTCCAGCAACATCATTCCTTAACCCTTCAACTTTTGCTAGGCTTTCATCTGTCCAGGATGCTACTCCAGAGATAGCTTGCTTAGGTCATTACCTTGACCGTATTGTCCTATTTAAATCCTCTTTGGGTTTCTGCTTCTTATCGTTATCATACCTAGGGTTCTTATCCTTGTTTTGTAGCTGTTTGATGTTATACTCCCAATCTGCAGCTGAGGTTCAGTACCAAGATGGGAGCTTCCCGCTCTGGTGTTTGGGATGCCAGAGTTTGTTGCTTACTTGTTATGTGACACCACATTTTAGAGGGCACATCCAGTAGATCTCCATGTAGGCGCCTTGTGACAACCCCCTCATTGTTCATTACAGTTTTTGTTGTGATGAATACAGAAGCTATGCCAGTATTGTCTCAGGCTCCCTGGTTTTTTGCAGCAGGTTGCTTTTTGTCTTAGGCTGTAGGTTATTTAGAACAGTGAATTCCTTTATATGTTGTCTGTGTTGCAGCTATTACATTCAGGCTTCTGGTTTATCACAGAACCTAGATGTTTCAATAATAATAAAAATTTTAAGAAGCTAAGTGATGAATGGCATCAAAAACTTAGGAAGAAGCCATAATGCAAGAACAAGGGCTTTTGCAATATCATAAAGGCATCATTTTTCCATCAGTTTAATTAGATTACATACTCGGCACCACAGAGTGGCATTAGGAGTGACAGCTTAGAATTCTTTGTAGCCATGGTCGTATGTTATCTGTGGTATGTTGTACGAGCTGACAGTTTTTGAAGAGGGAGAAACTCAAATCTTGAAGTTTAAACCAAGGACTTGGGGACTAGTTGGTGCATTAACAAGAGTCCCCAGCCCATTCTCTGTCTACTTATTTCAGAGAGTCTGGGCTTCATGTGGCTGGTCCTTTACAAGCTTTTATAGAACCTTAATGATGTATTCAGATCACTTTTTGCAAATAATTTCCTTTACCTTCTTTTGAAAAGAAAGGTAAATAGTTCTCTGAGCTTAGGCATGGTAGTCTGTAGTGGTGACGCTGCCCGTGAGTTTCCATCACCTGATGGAAAGGAAGACAATTTCCCAGCAGGTGTGAAGGGTTGGCATTCAGCATTCACTCACAGCACAGCCTGATTCTCTTACCATCATCTATTGCTGCTTCTTTCTTGCACTTTGTGGTTTCAGGGTCATGTTATCTGGTGATAAGGATTTGAATTCAGAATATTTGTATTAATTTTTTTTTCCCCTCGAGTACTAGGGAAAAGAAATCGTGATTGTATTGTGTATGTTTGGCTTAGTGCTTGAACAGGTTTCCACTGGTAAACTGTGACCAAACTTAAACAATTTTATGGGTCTTTTCCAGTCCTGTGGGCTTTCAAGGGCTGCTAGAAGGAGTGAAAGTATTTTAACTTCATAGCTATGTTTAAGTAATACAGACTTATAAAAATACTTGCACCAATTAAGATTTTTGGGCAACCTAAACCTGGAAGAAATGATAGGAGATCTTACACTGTGATATCTGTTGTGGAGTTTTATTTGGTCAGTTGTATCACTTTGAAAATGAATGGAATTATGACAGCAGGTACTGATTCTAAATTTCAAAAAGATTGTATGTATAAAGTGTGTACTGTAGTTATAAAACACTTAAAATCATAACAACTGTACTGTAAGTAGTTACTGACTGACTGCAGGTGTGATATTTCTTGGTCTTTATCACTTTTGCTTTCAAGGGCAGTTTTTTTTACCTCATTTAAGAGGTGGAGGGATGAGGAGAGTGTTCTGCCATAAAGCAAACAGTGAGGGAGTCTAGGCCCTAGTTTAAATTTCTTTAAAAACAGGAAAAGTGACAAAGCTGATGGATAAAAGCTCTTGGTTTTACAGAAGACAATGGCAAGTATGATTAGTTAAAGCTTTACAATTGGTTTATTTTGGTTTTCCTTAAAGAAAGAAAAAATTTCATTTGTGCCCACAGTTGGTCAGATATTTGAATGTTGTTGGATCATAGGTGATTAGAAAAGAAGCTGAGAGAGTTCTGCATGTGTTACGGACATGTACGTGGGAACAGCACGTAGAGCTGGATGTTAAGGACTGAATATTCTAAAAGGGATATTTTGAATATAGTCTGCAAAGAGAAGTTAGGTGGGAGGCAGGGTAGGGATGAAGTTCCCAGTAGTACTGTATGTATTCTGTGTTAATGCTGGTAGGTCAGGTTTTTATAACAGCTGATCAGACTTTGAGAAGAAACTTAAGTCAGCAGTGAACATTAAGAACGCTAGACTGGGTAGTAGTATCTGTTAATTTGCTGTATGATTCTCATCCTACAGGTGGTATAGCAGAGCAGACAGCAAATTGTTTGGAAGTAGGTGTTCTAAGAAGTACGCACATTAAAGTGTTTCTTGCACTGGTTACCTCGTGGATGCAACCACAATATGGTTTGGGTGTTTTCTAATACCTTGGACTAAGAGCAAGCCTGGAAGTCGTGAGAGGCTTCCTTTGGATCGCTGAGCGGAGCAGCCTGGCTGTGTGGGCACAGCAGAGTTACAGCAGGGAGAGGTGCTCTGAGGACAGGCAGAATGCCATGTAAAAAGCACAACAGTATTCTATGAGTTTGTTTATTTATATTACTTTATTTTTTGCAGTGCTTATGGAATCTTATCTTTTAATTATTGTGAGTTACTCATTTATTTATTTTTTAATAGAATATTCACATCAAAGGAAATACCGAGGCAGTAGGGAGGCACTGATGGTTTTGAGAAGTAGTTTGGGTACAGCCAAATTTTTGCAGGAGGCGTTTTGTGTGTTTCTGGCAGCTCAGACAAAACTAAGTTTTTCTTGTACCTGGGACTATATATGTGTTCACTTTCCCATTGACTGTGGCAAACGGCAGATCCACTTTTAAGTTTAGATTAATGTAAATTCCTTGTTCTATACTTCTATGCACTTTTAATAACTCTTAACACTTTTTTTCAAAAAAAGATAACTTCGTAGTCTTGTGAAGTTGGTGAGAATGTTTTTATGTTTTAAATTAATGTAGGAGATAATTTTATCATTATGTAAAGAATTAAGCTTGGGTAAGCCTTTTTTTTTTTCCTAATTCAGTTGTGATAGTGAAAGTAGTTGATGTTTCCAGGTTTCTTTGATTGGAATTTGCCATCTCTGCAGGTGTGCCAAAGGAGCCATTTGTGAGAACTTTTTCTGATGTGCTGAAACTTTTAATCTAAGGTGATTACATCTGAAGTGAGGTGGGAAGGGAAAGTCTTGGTGGATTACTATTGATTGGTGAAGATGGTAGCAGGTGATAGAGAACTAGAGGTGATGATAGGCACTGAAAATGGCATTATTTTCTACTGATGTGGATGGATTGGGAGGAGAGTGGTGTTTATGCTCTAAGTCACCCCTCAGCCCGAGATGAGGGTTCGTTTGTGTTCTGTCAGTGTTCGTGTGTGTACGTTATCCTGCTGGCGGTGTGTTTCTTACTCTGCTTGTGCTTGATCTCTTAATCTAGGTTAATAGAGAAAAGGGCAAAAATGTTACTCCAAACATTTCCTAATAAATATTTCATTTTGCTGAAGAGGCAATTTTAGAATTCTCTCTTGTGCTCTAGTGAGCAGTTCTGGGAATCTGCATCTTAGAATGGCTAGAAAGGGAGTTGTAAGATTCCTGTTGGAAAAGCTGGGAAGCACAGATTGCACAGAAATCCCCTCCAGTGTTATAAAGATGATGAGCTTTCCCTTCCTGAGAGGGAGAGGTAAGCTATTAATTAGGATATTTCCAACTTCTTACTGCTTAACAATCATGGTGTAATTATCTAACATTAACACTGTTTTATGTTATTTTAACTGCTAAATTTGCTCTTGTTTGCAGGATCATGGTAAATCTTATGTATAGACACTACTTTTAACTTCAGCCTCAAAATCAACAGAGCAGGTTGTAAAAACCCATTTCTGTTCCCCAGGCTTTTAGGCAATAAAGAAAAACCGGAGTTTGTGATGGCTATCCAGTTACTCAAGAAAAGCATTTTTGTATTCCAGGCACTTTGTGCCCTGACTTCTGTGCATCCTCTTTTAGTTTGCTGGAAAACAGATCTGACTGCAATATGTGTTTAAACATGCAGTGTTGTCCTTAATAGCTCGCAGTTTTCCTGTTCCCCATGCTTAACAATTCCCTGTTTACTAATTAATATATATTGCTATGTACCTAAAGTAATACCTTGGAGTGTTATTTTAAAGCTGTCTTTATTATTATGACTTAAACTCCACAAGAAGTAGGCTACTAACATATGGTCAGTCTCATCAACCCCTCTATAGTCTTGCATCTGACCTGTGAATTCTTTAGGGCAGGGATTTCTTTCTGTTCTGGATGTTGAACAAATAGTTACATATGTGAAGTGAAATCTTGTTGTGTTATAGTAACTTGTGTGGTTTGGAACTCTACCTGGATTGGAATTTTTTCTATTTTGTCTTGAGGTAATCTAAAGCTTCCTTTTAAGCTAACGTTAAAAGGTTTTGAAGGCTTTGAAATAAACCCATGATTAAATATTGTTACTTGCTCCATCTTTGTGTAACTAGTATTTAGTAAAATCTTTATCAGTTTTTTACTAAGTGGGAAGATAAGATTGCTGGTCTCATACTGGGGCTTAGACCAATGCTGTGGCTGTTTGCCATAGCAGTAAATTAAGGCAATAAGGACTGGCAGAGGATGTGTTGCTGAATGCAATGTTCTGTACAAACAAAACAGCATTTTATGCCTTGAAAAAATCTTCACATTTAAACAGAAGTGGCAAGGTGTGGAGTGGGGAAATGTTTAGTTCTTAGTGCTAATTTTTTTTTCCCCTAAACTACTTGATTGCCTGTTAATTTTCAAAAAAGTTTACTGTATAATACGTGCATGTTTTTGCAAAATCTTACTTAAGAGTAGCTTTGAATCGAGTGTGGTTTGTTTTTTTTTTTAAAAAAAAAAAGCACCCATTGAGTTGTCTAGAATTTCACTGCAAAGTTCTAATCCAGTCTCTTGGTCTTAGTCTAGTGGTGGTTTTTTTTCTGCTTACACCCTTCTAGGCTGAAGTCAGTTTTGACTTTTAAAGGTCTTACACAAGCATTTGAGTCCAATACTTGTAAAAAAGCTTTATCTTAAAAATCTGAGTGAGATCCAGAACTTTAAGTTTTTAGGAAACTATGCTACTAGACAATGCCTATTATTTTCAAAGATGCTCTGTTACTCCTGTTGCTGTGCATACAGAAGTAACATTTTAAAGTATTTTTAATACTTTTGTGCACAATTGCTTATGACTAAATCGTTTATCCCATACAGTGGTGGGAACAGAGTTTGAAATTTTAAGTTAAACTATGAGAATTATCAGAAATGGTTAAAATATACTTTAAAAGAAGATGTTCCCAGTCTACTTGCATAAGTATAAAAGGCTTATCTTTTGTCTTCCTGGGTTTTGGTCTAACTGTGTTAGATGTGTCCTCCTGAAATAACTTCTACATGGCTTTCTATTTTCTAGTAAGAGGCATAGGGGAATGAGAGCTTTTCTTTAAACCACCTGTGAAGACGTGTTCCTACTATTTAGAAAATTAGCTGAAAGTTACTAAACTTCCTTCCCTGCATATCGAGATCAACATATGCCTCCAACTGGTATTCTGATTTTTTTTAATTACAGTTTATTTCTGAACACAAATATGTATAAGCACAATTTTACCCTTACACAGCAACTGCAGTCGTCTTATTAGTGGTATCAAATATTATTTCTGCTAGTAAAATGAAACATCAAGAATCTGAACACACTCAAATTTAATAATTCATAAAATAACTTGTATTTTTGTGTTCTGTGTGGCTGGAAATGATTATCGAATCATAAGGATCAGTATTTCCTTTGGAGTTCCATCTTAAAAGTGGAAATATGAAATAATCCAAAATTGACTTTAAAGCAAAATCTCCCTAGCTAATTAACTGATTTAGTGACTAAATTAGAGTAATTAAAGCAGTGAGGAAGCACCTGAAATTGCAGGTATGGAACCCAAATGATGAAGTTTAAGTGCATAGTCTTTAACACAGCAGGAAGTCATTATAATAGCAGTTAGGGAAGAACAGAAATGTGGCTTCTGAGATGGTGGCTGTGGTTAGTGCAGGACTATAAAGGCTGCTGTATTACCTGAGCCGAATAACACTGTCTGTCCCCCTCCCTTCGACTGGAAGAGGAAAAGCTGGTTATTTAGGCCGTTACCTACAGCTGATGAGCTCCAAGAAGAGCGAAACCTTTTAAGATAGGTCCTGTAGTATTGGCCTAACACCCCAGAGGGGCTTGTCTTCAGTTCTGCGCTTAAGCTACAAGCGGGATCAAGAACCACAGGAATGTGTGGTCCAGAGTCATCAGGGGCTGAACCTGTTAGAGCAAGTCAAGGGGAAAACAGTCATTAGGATTTACTTTTTATTTATATCGCTCGTTTTCATCCAGCCAGGTATACATACATCATGCATGCATGTGTTGTGAGGGTGGGAGAGAGCTTTTAAAAGTAAAGAGAAGGGAGAACTGTGAAACAGAAGAATGGAATACAAACAGGAAAAGGGAAAATAAAACCTGAGAGAAATAAGAGAAATGTTTATGGTGCTATTGAAGATATGTTAGATGGTGAGTGACTGTAGAATTCTCCACGCTTACTGGTATGGAGTTTATAAATTAGCTTTTATATTAACTCTGTCATAGAGGTTACTCATGAAGCAATTGAACAGTGTTATTCATAGAATCATAGGGTTGGAAGGGACCTCTGGAGATCATCTAGTCCAACCCCCTGCCTGAGCAGGGCCACCTTAGAGCAGGTTGCACAGGAACGCGTCCAGGCGTGTTTTGATTGTCTCCAGAGACGGAGACTCCACCACCTCTCTGGGCAGCCTGGGCCAGGGCTCTGCCACCCTCACAGGAAAGAAGTTCCTCCTCGTGTTTAGGTGGAACTTCCTACACTCAAGTTTGTGCCCATTACCTCTTGTCCTGTTGCCAGGCACCATTGAAAAGAGCCTGGCCCCATCCTCCTGACACCCACCCTTGAAGCCGTCTCTTTTCCAGACTAAACAGACCCAATTCCCTCAGTCTTTCCTCATAAGAGAGATGCTCCAGTCCCCTCCTCATCTCCATAGCCCTATGCTGCACCCTCTCCAGCAGTTCCCTGTCCTTCTTGAGCTGGGGAGCCCAGAACTGGACACAGTACTCCAGGTTTGGCCTCCCCAGGGCAGAGTAGAGGGGGAGGATGACCTCCCTCCACCTGCTGGCCACACTCTTCTTGATGCCCCCCAGGATGCCATTGGCCTCCTTGGCCACAAGGGCACATTGCTGGCTCATGGGCATCCTGTTGTCCCCCAGGACTCCCAGGTCTCTTTCCACCGAGCTGCTCTCCAGCAGGTCGGCCCCCAACCTGTCCTGGTGCAGGGGGTTATTCCTCCCCAGGTGCAGCACCCTACACTTGCCCTTATTGAATTCCATAAGGTTTCTCTCCGCCCAGCTCTCCAGCCTGTCCAGGTCTCTCTGTATGGCGGCACAGCCTTCTGGGGTGTCAGCCACCCCCCCCCAGCTTTGGGTCATCAGCAAACTTGCTGAGGGTGCTCTCTATCCCCTCATCCAAGTTGTTGATGAATAGATTGGACAGGACAGGACCCAGTACTGACCCAGTATTGTAGCTATTGAAAGAGGGAGAAGGTGAAGGGATAAAGGGAAATAGTAAACTTTCTGATGCATCAAAAAAACTCAAGTAGTTTCGTAAGGTACTATATCTTACACAATTGTTCTGCTTTAAGGTGAACATTACTTTGCAACAAGTATGTACAAATAACTTAGCATTTAATGATTTTTTTCTAATTTTATTTAGTAATAATTAAACTGTGTTTAATTCTTCTGAATTAAAATAGAGGTAAACTATTCTTCTGAATATTTTATTGCAGTGCAGCTAATTCCTTGCTAATTCTCAAAATTATGAATTTAAATAGTAGGCACCTTGAACTAAAATCTCTCATGGGACTTGAGGTTAGTCTTCCCATTGCAGTAAAAAAAAAAATCCTTTTTTATATATGTATATAGACATACATATATATACACACACTTAATGTATAAGTAAAAATAAATGATCATTATAATATTACAATGTCTTGGTAGTTTACAGCAGCCTCAGCCTCTAATCTGAACACTCAGAAAAGTGAGTAGAGCACATGCGCTACAACAGAAGGAGTTGCAATCGGAGCACGTCGCGGCTGCTTTTGCTGTTTCTGAAGTTCCATCAGCAACCACAGCCTGTGCGGGGTAGGTCCTGGCTGCAGCAGGGACTTCAGCTCCTAAACTTCCACTTCTGGCTTCATCTCGAGCACCCTTGGCTGTTCAGGCTCCTCGGCTCCAGTCAGTTAGTCACTGACTTCTTGGGCACATAAAAGAAAAACCCTTGCCCAGTACTGGGTTCATCTTCCTGCTCTCAGATTTTCTTCCGTAAAGTTGCTGCCTCTTGCCACAAAGCAGACCCATATTCTGTGGAACCAGCACCATTCTTACTGTAAATTCAAGCACTGTTCTATCGCTGCAGGGAGGAAATGCTGTATTTCACTGAGTCACACTTGTGCACTCTCTTGTGAGTTTTCTGTACTTCCACGTTAGGCGGTGAGTGTAAATTTAGCCTGTGCTGTCAGAGCAAGACCTGATGGGAAGACCAAAACCTGTGGAACTAACATTTCCTTCCAGCTCTCCATGCTTATCAGAATCCTTGAAGCTTTGGGAGACATCCAGCCAGAAGAGACTGGCTCTGGCAAGCAAATTCAACTGCAGCTGGGTTTAACAACCTTAAAGGAAAAATGCAGCAGGTTGAACTTACTCTTAGTCCTTATCCTTAAGTGAACCTGGAGCTGTGGTGATGCACATGTCCTCTCCGGATTGCTGAAGGTTACAAAAAGCTTTTGGAGGAAGAAGTACCTGTGGAAATCATCCAGGACAGACCATGTAGACTCACTGTCACATCTCCATGGCTGGGAGCAGAGTAAGTTATTTGATGATACTGCTTTTGCTAGAATAGCAAAACAGGATGTTCGTCATCAAACACCTCTGTGTGTGAAATCCACATCTTTATCAGATTTTATGTTTTTCCCCTCTGATAAAGGGTGGTGGCAGTACAGAAGGTTTGTTTCGAGGCAATTTCAGCCTTTGGTTGACTTGAGTGTTATTAAAGCTGAAGAAATGTAACTCCAGTGTTGTTATTCAGTTATTTATATGGGCACCAATTCTACGCGTTTTGAAACTCTGCTGGTCTCACTTAGTACTTGAAGCAATTTGTAGATCTTTCGAATTTGTTTATCTTTCGATTCAGTTGTGAGTATTTACTTTGACCATGACTTCTGTGTCTTTTTAGCCAGCGAGAGAATAGCTTTGCTTTATATCACACAATGTAGATTTCTGATTTGGAAAACACTAGGGAAAGGAAAACAACACCAGATTAACACATTAACTTACTGCTAAGAAAGCCTCAGTACAGGGTAGAGGCAGGAAAAACATCCTTCTGTTCTAAGAGCAAGGTTACGTTTTTGGGCAGAAGACCAATATAGCTAAAGAGTCCGAGATCAGTTCCTTAAGGTCTCATGTCCCCAGGCTAACTCTGTCACTGTTGCAAACAGCAGTGACTAATCACAGAATCACAGAATGGTTTGGGTTGGAAGGGACCTTAAAGACCATCTTGTTCCAACCCCCTGCCCTGGGCAGGGACACCTCCCACCAGAGGGTGACCAGTGGGGTGTCTGCTGAAGGAAATCACATTAAAAATGCAAGACAGTTCTTAAGCAGGTCAGAAGGACTCTTCGCAATTGAATTCCAGCTCCTCTTTTATTGTCCAGGGTAGAGGCATGTAAAGTTATGCAAATAAAGGGTGAGAGAGGGGAGAGGATGAACAGGCAGTCTGAGGTTTATATGTCTGCTCCTTGGCTCTGAACGGTCCCTCGGGAATACCATCCTGATGCTTTGGTGTAGTTCTGTGAGAGCTTCAGACCAATGCTCAGTCATAGTCAAAAAAAGAAAAAAGCTAATAGAATATTATGAATCTTTTAAAAAATAAAAAAGAATGTTGTTATTGCTGCTGTATAAAGCAGTGGTGTGCCTGCATACTGAATACTCTCTTCTGTTTCTCCTTTGTCTCCGAAAGCGGATGATGGAACAAGAAAAGGGATGGTAGAACATGGTAAAGATAAATCCTGAGTGATTTCTGGGCAAGGAACAGCCAGTTTCTAGATTCTCCTGCCTAGAGAAGAGACAGCGGCTGAGGACTGTTCGTGTCTTGTCCAATACAGAAATGGGTGGAGGCAGGAGGAAGCATAAAATGGAACCAGCCAGTAAAGAGTCTAAAAGAAGCAAAAGATGAGGAGGAACCATGCTTTTGGTCTGAATCAGTATGGTCATTTTTATGTTTCTATTTAAAATAAACAAACAAAAGCCACACCTCTACAAATTTCCAAGCGTGCAGAATGGAATTTTAGTTTTCTCAATCATACAGAAGAAGCACAAAGACAGGACTCAGTAGTATACTTTTAACCCTGACCTTTAAAGCAAATTCCAGCCTTTTCAGAATAATTAAAGCATAACATCTCTGAACCTAGTTAGAAATATTTTTAGAGTTTTCTGTGAAATTGAGAGGGTCTTGATTTCTAGCTTTACGCGAACAGTGAGCAGGATTGTCTGGATCTCAAAGCGCTTGGCTTTCAAGAAGCTGAAGTATCTCTGCTGGGAAGTGAGACTTTTTTGCTCTTGGGGAACCGTGCTTTTCTGTGTAATTATTCTGAGGTTTCATGGTGATTTAGAGTGGGGGAAGGAAGAAGGCGGATTCCTTAATTAAACACTACTAATCCCAAGTCTTGGTATCTTCATGCATAGACCCTTTTGATGAACTTACCCTTTGAGTGCTTCAAAGGTAAGACGGCAGGAAGCGTAAGGGAAGAAATAAGAAATGCTTAGGCCTGGTCTGTACAAAACAATGGTACTGCCTGGCATTAGGGAGTCTCGGGCTGGATGGAGGAGCATGTTGTGCTATGGCCAAAGCCACAGAAAGCTGGCTGGCATTTCTGGTATTTGCGTATGCAGCTTCAGACCATGCTTAAAGAAACACTGAAGTTAGGATTTAACATTTCCCTTTCAGGCTTGGCCATTCCCCTTTGAATACATGCACTCAGATACAACATTTACTGTTGCTTTTATAGAAGTCTGATTAATACTTAGGGTAGTTTTCTACTAAAACTGCCTCCTAATTTCATCTTCTGCATCCATATTGATTCCTGCATGGATTTTTTAATCTTCAACTTCTGATGTTTGTAGACATTTTGCACCTTCAGGTAGGATGTAGCTGCACGTACCCAAAGCTATGGGAAAACTGAATGCATTTTATTATTATATTTCATGGATAGCAGAAAACTTAAATTCACAGTTACTTTATTTTGGAAAAGCTGTTTTTTTTCTGCTGCCTTTAGCAATTTTGATCCTTACCGCTCATCTCTCGGTTTGTCCAAGACAAATAACATTCTGTGTGTTGTGCACAGCGGCTCATGGCCATCCCAGTCATTCCTCTGCAAAGCCGTGATGATCACCCCTGTTCTTCCTCACTTCCCACCTCCTGGGTCAGCCTGTTTTGGGTTTCCACTCTAGGCTTTTCCTCGTTACGTGCACGTTAATTGCTTTAGCCACCACCCTGGGTTTGGCCTTTCCTTAGCTGCTCAGCTTTCCCAACGCACGTGTCTTGATTTGGACTCACAGGAGCACAATGCACCTTCGGTACAAGGAAGGAATGTGGGGAGGATACGTTGGAGATCCGTAAAATCATCAATGTCCTGTAGAGGCTGGATTGATTGTTCTGTATCTCTCAATAGAAGAACTAGGAGGCTTGTGAATCCGATCCAGGGAGGTGGTTTGTTGAGCTGTGGGTTTCATGCTCAGGAGTTCTTGCTCCAGAGTGTGTGAATGTCAGAAGTTTATGGGCAGTGAAAGGACAGACGCTGGGCTTGGGGGGAAAAAACAGTTGATGGTTACTAACTATGGAGAATCACTTTGGCTCAGGAAGCCTTGGCATTGCAGACGTCTGGAATTTGGAAGGGAGTTCTCAGGGAGTTTTACTGTAGGCTTGCCCCACTCTTGTATTCTTCTCTGCACATCGGCTCTGGGTTCCTTTTGGAGACATGACGCTGCATTAGGAAGCTGAATTCGGCCCAGTAGTGTGCTGTTACTCTCTTAGTAGAACTTTGCAATAAAGTAATTAAGGCTTTTAAGCATGACTAAGCATGTTTTTTTTCTTCTAAATCCCTCTTTAGCATTTTATCTGAGTTCTTTTGATGACTCAAGTCCAGCAAACTTGATCTGGAATGTGATGGAAATCTTCAGGTCCAAAGCTGATGTTTTGTGAATGTGTAAGAACATTCTTCTGTTGACAGTGTAAACTATTGACGGTTTTAGGTGTGTGTTGCTGCTGTCCTTTTTGTAGCAATATAGTGCCTGGTTACTGTAGGCATGGACTTGGGACTTCTTCAGCATAGAGCGATCATACAGCGTATGCTGTATAGTCAGCGCATACTAAAATGGTCTTTAGCACGTGCTAAAGAGAGAGCAGAGAGATGCAGTGCTGGTCTCTGACACAGGCACTGGTCTCTGTACACTGCTAAGCCCAAGCACTGCCGATCGGCCAGGGGTTAGGAATGATGAAGATACCAAGTGTTCAGAAGCAGCTCATCATGAAATGTGAAGGACAAAACTGGATAAAAAAAACCCTCATAAGTACCTGTTTAAACATGTAGTGTGATACTGGAGAATCCCCAGTGTGTTCACATTGTCCCTTGTTAGTACATAAATATATTTGAGTGGTTTTTTTGTCCACATATGTCTGTTGTAAGGTGAGCATCCATCTTGAGAAATTTTGTCTGCCTTGGCATTTCAGTCCACGTATGTTACAAAGCACTTCTCTCCTGCATTGTGCCACTAATGTTTAAAAAAAACCCCAAACATACACCCAGCCAAACAAAAAACCCACCAAAAACTCCCCACCCAAAACTCAAACCAAGCCCCCCCCACCCCCTTCAAAGAAACAAAAGCAACCAAACCAAAAACCCGATGCAGAACAAACTGCACTTCACCTTTCTTGTTTTCTGATGTTGAACACTGGAATTTGCATCCTTAGCATAATTGCAGTTGTTCTGCTTTTAGTTCATCCCTGTTTTGACCTTGCAATAGGTTTAAAGTGCAAAGGTGAATATAGACTTTCCATCTTTCTTCTTCTCACCTTCATCAGTAAGGGATCCTTCTGTAGCTGGTTGTTAAGGCTTTAAAAATGGGTTTGTCAATTATTCTAATAGATCTCATGTGACTAATTTAATTTCCACAACTCTTCCAAATATATGCCAGTTTGTCTCTTCTCTTTCCACTCTATTTGTATTTAGAACGTGTAACTTTGGCCCAGAAAGATCATTTCCTAGACGTTGGGCCCCTCACAGATAATAGCAGGAAAGAATCAGAGCTCGTGAATCTGAAGGGTAACATTTGATGGGTTTCGGTGAGCAGGTACATGACTGTTGAGCTGTTCACCTCATGGAAACTGCAGATCTTTTGCTCCCTTCAAGAAAGGCAAAAGACTTGGAGGAGGTCAACATTCCTTAGGATATGGTTTTCCTCAGACCATACCTGAAAAATCTGTACAAGAGAATCGCTGAGCTATGGGTTGATCAGGTTTTGTTGATGTGTCCCTGCAGCACTTTGGAATGACGGAGAGACCAGTTTACTCATTCAGATCTCATTTCAAGGACATTGCTGAGGAGATAATTCGCTCAGTTGCTTTGCAGAGAGCATGAAGGGTGAATCTAACTCCTTTAAAATGTTAAAAGTTTGTGCCTTGATCGATCTAACCTATTTAGCTGTGGATTATGTACGATAGTGTCCTATGGCTGTGGCCCATGCAGCTTGAATGACCTCTAAAAAAAAAAAAGAGGTAGTATCACTCCACCTTGTCGCTCCAATGTGAGACAAGTTCCCCGGGCACTGGTTCAGCTTTGCAGAAAAGAGAGATTGACTCGGAAGCAGGTGGTTGGGGAATGAGGGACACGTGCACCCAGAGCCCACGGACCAGAACATCTAATACTATCATGATTATTTTTTTGGTGTTGCAGAAGATTCAAGTGGTATTGTCTCTTATGTCTTGATTAAAATAGTCTCTACTAAAATAAATATAAAATATCAAATAATGAATCTACCCCTTGGAGTCCATCTGTTGTGGAATTTAGAGAGGCGCTAGCACTTGAAATAAAGCTAATTACTGGTACAGTAACTGACATTCTTCAAGGTGACATACGTGTTTTATGTGACCAGGGAATAAAGAGAATAGCAGTTAATTCCAAAAACTCTTAGGCTTGGGGCAGCGCGTGCAGTGTGTGAGGATAGCTGCATCTTGTGGGTGAACAAAATAAATTGCACGGGCAGTTTCCCAGTGCCTGGCTCTTTGAGCACCTGCTTCAGATGCTCCGTTTGTGTATATTCATTTAGCTTAATAAAATCAATTTGGTTTAGAAAGCTGGAAAAAACCCCAGAACTCTTACATGTCTGCAAAAATGCCACTGAGGTTTTTTCCTTTAAAAAAAGAAATACAGAAGTATGTTGGTTCTGAATCTATGATTTTCTAAAATAGGAAAAAATAAGGAAATGAAATATATTTGCAGATTACTTTGTACCACCATACACTTATTTTCCTTTTATGAACAGGTAAGGAAGGAGGCTTTGGTGGCTTCCAAGATGAATAGATGTTGTGAGATCTTTCCCAGGGAATAATTAGCAGGCAGTGGGGAACTGCTGAGGGAAGCTGTTAATCAGAGACACGTGTGAAGTGCCAAGGCATGACTTTCTTTTCCCCATTGACATTTAAGCCTAATGAAATCTGGCCTGCCATGTTGCACGCGGGTGAGCTGACTAACTTCCTTAGAGTTAGGTTCTCTTGTAATTGGAGAATAATTGTTTGGTATTTTTGCCTCTTTTTTTTTTTTTTTTAGACATTTAAGAAATATATTTAATTAGTTGGTGAATCTGTTAACAAAAGAATAACGTAGTGCAATAATTTTAAGTGAAATTTTACACTAATACTGGATTTAATTGCTTTTTTCACTGGGGTTGACTGAAATTTCGCACCTGTCTCTTAGGACTGCAGAGGGAAGTAAGCCGTAAGAGGTGCTGAATCGTCCCTATGCCTCCGTACCTTGTTGTAAATTCCACTATGTTCCTGTCACTTCTTGACTCTGTTTTCCTAAGAAAGGGAGGCCTGTGTGACCAAACTGCACTCTTTTTTGTTCCTCTTTCCACCTGAATTATATTTAAGATCTTTACTTCCCTGACAAATACGATTTGAACTTGGGCATCAGGTTTCAAAGTCAAATGAATTCTTACTAGTTTTGTTTAAAGACACCACAACCCTCCCCCCGAAACCACTGTCCCCCCCAAACCCACCGGCAGGGAAGAGGAGTGGGAAAGGGATGGAATCTGCATTCTCCTCTCCAGCACTGATGTGCAGTTCTGTGAGGCTCAGGTTGTTTTGTACTGCCATACGCTTATTGTCCTTTTATGAACAGGTAAGTTGCTCATGGAGAGGTCTTGCTTAGTGTTTTCCCAACAAAATCTCTTTGTACAGAAAGGAATTCTTTACGTGACATTGCTATATATAGGCATGAAGCTCTGAGTTTTGCAAACTTTAGACTAGCAGCTAAAACATTAGAATTAATGTTTCCTGTACAGTGCACGGCTTTAAAAAGTATTAATGAGTCTAAAGCGTATCTCTCTGCTATGGGATATGATTGTTATGGAGGTGTCTGTCTTTCTACTGGTCTTTTCATTTCCCAAATATAATGAAACTGTTTCAACTGAGGGATAAAATAATGTTGTTCACGGTAAGTTGCTCTTGTAACAGAAATTCTAGCACAAACAGTGTTTGCCATTTTTGTCTTCAGAATGATTGAGGAGAGTGGGAAGAGGAGGAGGACAATGGCGGAGAAGAGACAGCTGTTCATGGAAATGAGTAAGTAAGAAATGTAAGACATAATGTCACTTATTTTTCACTGAGAGCATCCCTTTGATAGCTTTACCAGATCATTTACATCTTGTTTCCACAAGACTCATCTAGTGACAGGCATCCTGGGTGCTGGTCAGGAGGAGAATGCAAGAAGTGGGTCACAGCCGTCTAAAAGGTCATTCATTTCTAGGTTCTGTGAAGCTCCTGTTTTAAGGAACATTCACATTTCTCATATATGACAATATCTGAAGTTTGTGGACACCTGTTAAAATAAATAATGACAACAGACAGGTTGCCTTTTGCTTTAAAAGAAAACAAAAAAATTGCAGCACAATGCTGGTATGACTCAGAAGAGAAACGGTTTGGGGGGTTGTTTTGTGTTCAGGGCTATTCCCTGAAAGAGAGGCTGTAGTTGTTACTAGAAGGCAAATGCCTCTCCAGAGATAATGTAATTTAAAGGAACGAGACATAACCTTTTGTAGTTAGTGATTAAAGATTGTATGTCTGGATGTCATCATGTTATTCTGCTTTCCTACGGGAGCACAGGACTGACTGAAGCTCCCAGGTTAGGCAAGCATGTCCTAGAATTCCAGTTGCGGGCTGATGAAGGTCTGTCTTAAATAGTATAATAGTAAATTTGTGCTATTTTGGTGGAGGAATTCCAGAGTAACATTCTTACTGTGGTTATAAGCATCTTATAATTTCAGGAACAGTTTCATCCCTGGCTAGTTTGTATTTGCTTACTCTCGCCTGAGACCTGTTGTGGTTAGTATTTCTCCCCACCTTCCCAGCTTGCTTTGTCTCTGGGTTTAGAGTCAGGTCCCTTTTTGGCTCACTCAGCATATGGCACGAGCTGACTCCTGCGGTCCCCCTGCCATACACCTCCTCTCCTGGTCTTCTCTGCCTCTGGTCAGTCTTGCTTGAGCAAAGGTGTCTGAATTGTGCATGATATCTGTGATGAAATCTCATTAGAACCTTGTGAAATCACAGTAATACTTCACTATGTTTTGGCTGGTGCACCAGAGTAGTACATTTGTCTCATCACTTTAAAGTGTTGTAGTCATCTTGTGGTCATTTAGTACAGAAATTGACTTGCTAGTTTTTAGCTTTGGCTAAATTGTTATAAATATTCTGATTATCTTTGTACGAGGTGTCTGGTTTTGCAGCAGTGGTGGTTGCGGTTCGTTGTCAGTGGAAGTGCTGGTGCACGGCCATTCCGCACTGCTGCTCGGTGAGGCTCGTTAGCGTATCAGTATGAGAAATCAAAGGTCGTCCAGCTTCACCTGTCCTGCGGTGCAGTATTTCACTATAAAGTGAACACATAAACATTTTCCTTTCTAGGTGAGCTTCATACACACAGCAGATGTGTGATGTGTTGATGCTTTCAGTGCCCATTTGGTGTTGGTCAACATACAACACACAGATTTGCCGAAGTGTTTAGATACTTGCCCATGCGAGGCAAGCGTAGCCCATGGCATTCACCCCCACTGGACGTGCTACCCAAGGATGCGTTCCTTGGGTTTGCAGTACTTGTGGAGCTGTCTGACAGGCAACAATTCTCTGCAAGCTGGTCTGATTTCTCTGAACTGCAGATCCATGGGCACTTGGCCTTGTTGAACCTCATGAGGTTCACACAGACCCACTTCTCCAGCCTGGCCAAGTCCCTCTGGATGGCACCCTGTCCCTCAGGTCTGTCAACGGCTCCAAGCGGATGCACCCAGTGGGAACACATACGGAGTTAATCTTACGGAACGCTATAAAGAAGCACTGAACAGGCTGCCCAGGGCAGCGCTGGAGTCGCCATCCCTGGAGGGATTTCAAAGCCGGGCAGACGTGGTGCTGAGGGACATGGGGTAGTGGTGGCTTTTTTCAGTGTTAGGCTCATGGTTGGACTAGATCTGAAAGGTCCCTTCCAACCTAGGCAATTCTATGATTCTAAAGAAGATGGAGCCAGACTTTCCTCAGCCCAGTGGCAGGATACAAGGCAGTGGGCACAAACTGAAACACGGCAAATCCCGTCTGAATGTAAAAAACCCCACTTTTACTGTGAGGGTGGTTGAGCACTGGGAGAGGTTGTCGAGCAAAGTTGTGGAGCCTCCACCCTTGCAGATACTCAGAACTCAACTGAACAGAGTCTTGGGCAAGCTGCTGTAGCTGCCCCTGCTTGGGTGGGGGGGTTGGACTGGCTGATCTCCAGCAGTCCCTCCAGCCTCAATGGTTCTGTGTTGCTCAGCTCTATGGGCTGTCTGGGAAACACATCCCATTTTGTCTTCAGATCGTTTAGAAGAACAACCTTGTTGAAGCTTTTGCGGTAACGTGACACAGGAGGACAAGAACAGAAAATGGACAACTTTTCCGTTTTGTTTTTGCTTGTAGGTATCAAATGACCTTTTCTGTGTGTATTTATATACATGCGTATCTTTTATATAACTTTATATACATATATTTTATATAGACAAAGCATTTTGTGAAGACTCACAGTCTGCAGAAGTGCTTTCTGTGGTTTGAAGTATGCACCCTAATTGAGAGTTTTAAAGGAATATTGCACAGAAAATACAAAACAAGCTATTTTGTTGTAGCCTTGGATCCAAATACTCCAGCTTACGTTACCTGGCCACGTACTTCCCTGAAATATATGAGACTAGTTTTCTAAAGGTGATAGTGTGAAATAATCTGCTGGAGTTTGTTGTACCATGCTATCAGGCAGGATGCTCCTCGGATGTTGGTTAGTCCAGTGCCACTCTTAGGTGAGCTGTCATGGGGAGCCGTGGGCTGGGAAATCAGTCTCCTTACTGATCTTATCAGAGTCTTTTCACCTCATGCTCCACGTCAGCGATGAAGAGAAATAATCCCTCTGTGTCACTTTCAAGACACAGCATGTAGGTCTCTAAGAACAAGCAGATGCTTTGGCATTGTATTTGCGAAATGGTAATGAAATAAAGGCAAGAATACTTTCTTTCTTAAACTTGCAGCTGTGAGTCAGTGGGTGCATACACAAAGGTAATTCAAATGAGGTATTTGCAAGTTAGTTTCTGAATTCAGAATGTGGGAGGGAATAAGTTATCACCTTTGAGCAAGTCTGGCCGATACAGCAATCGGATGCCTTCGTCAGGAGGATGTGGGTTTGGCTTTTTGGTTTTGTTTTTAAGTATCTTTTAGAAGTCTGGATTCTCTAAGTCACAGTTACCCCATTTCTCAGTTCTCCACTCATCCAGGCTCTGGCTTTTGAGAGAAGTATGAAAGACTGCAACAGATCCTGCTTTTGTGCGCTCCTGTGAGAACACAAGAGGCGCAGGAGCCATGCGTGTCCCTGCCATTGCCCACGTGCAACTGCATTGTTTCAGACTACACCTTAGAACTATATTGATTATAGGACATAGCTGCTAATGCCGTGTAAATGTGAGCCATTTAAAAGGCATTTTGGTTTATGGTTAATGGGATTTTCAAGACTTGACTTGTTTGCTGCTTCCAAATTAAAATGATCAATACTGGACCAGCACCGTTTATCATCCCCACATTGTTTATCTCATTTGGTCAGTAGAGGAGGTACACGGGCCTGTTTGGCAGAGGGTTAACACAACTTTCTGAAATGCCTCAAGTTTGTGATGGTCAGAGTAATTGCTGGAACTGGTAGATGTGGTACAGCCCAGTGACGGATAATAGCATTGAAATTGTTTGTGATGTGGTATTGTTTGAAGGTTGGGGAGGGACTCTGGATCAGGGAGGGGAGCCATGGGACGAAGGGGAACGGTTTTATGCTGGAAGAGGGGAGATTGAGATGAGATATTGGGAAGAACTTCTTTGCTGTGAGGGTGGTGAGCCCCTGGCCCAGGTTGCCCAGAGCAGCTGTGGCTGCCCCATCCCTGGAGGGGTTCCAGGCCAGGTTGGACGGGGCGTGGAGCAACCTGGGCTGGTGGGAGGTGTCCCTGCCCAGGGCAGGGGGTGGCACTGGGGGGGCTTTAAGGTCCCTTCCCACCCAAACCACTCTGTGATTTGCTGATGCTGTGGTAACACACATCTTGAAGTGTGAAGTTGTTGCTGAAGAGAAGATTTTAATTTTTTTTCTTCTGTGCTTTTTCTTCTGTTTCTTACCTGATTTGGATCTGTTTGGGAGGCCAAAAGCATGCTCCTGATGGGGCTGCAATGCAGGTGGTGGTAGGAGTACCAGCTGGCCCTTTTCTTTGTCTCTTAGCTTTTGTGTGTGTGTTTTCCAACATCAGTGCAATCCTCTTCCTTACCCACTCACCACTTAAGCCTTGCTTCCTTTCAAGGTACTCATATCAGTCTCAAACTTACGTCAGTTTATAATACAGTGCTGAAAATCACTTTACCATGAGATACCTAATGAAAATCTTTGTCATGTTCATATGACAAAGATGATGTATGTGAAGAAACACTCATGCCATTTTTGAAGTAATTCTCTCAGATAAGCTGAATGTTCTAGAGGAAAGAAAAACACAAACTTTTTTTTGTTCATAGGAGCACAGAATTTTGATGTCATCAGACTTTCAACATATCGAACAGCCTGTAAACTGCGGTTTGTACAAAAAAGATGTAATCGTAAGTTATAACTACTCTTTATCTTCAAAACTTTCTCCTGCATGATTGTTTCAAATGTTCTACCCATGTGAATTTTAAGTATAGCAAGAGTAAGCAAACATTTTATCAGACAATGGTAGTTGTTACTTAAACTAAACAGAGATTAAATATATAATTAAAAAGAGGCAGCGATCTTTGTCCAATGCTCTATAATATCTTCAGTTTTATTCTTTAATGTTTCTAAAATTTAAAATATGTGGGCCAGCTTGTCTCATTTCAGTTGCCCTAAGGGTTGGATGCAGGCAGTGTCGAGCTCTTTGAGCTCCTGTTCCATCGTGGTGCACCCCAAACCAGCTGAGAGCTGGGCACTGCTGGGGGTTCGGAGGTGTGTAATATGTCACTGGCATGAAAGGGCCTGGATCCCATTGTGGTGGCATATACGAAATGTAGCAGCAGGAAAGAATTCTGTAAGTTCATACCATCCTGGTCAGCGTACGTTTTCTCGTGCTCGTCCATGGTCCTTTGACCTGGGACAGCTCTCCAAAGCAAAGGCTAACCCACAGCTGAGCAGGTGATGCTGTTTTGTGTTCTACTGCCAGTGTTGAACTGCAGAAAGCAAAAAGCGGAGCAGATCAGTATATGCAGGAGTAGGTCCCTCCTCCCAGTGAGGTGGGACCAGCGTGTGTCTGGTGTGGAAGGGGACAGGAGGAGAGCTGAGGAGTCCTGGAGAGGACGCGCGCAACTGCAAGATGTAGCTCCCCTCATGGCAGGGGGTTGGAACTAGATGATCTTTAAGGTCCCTTCCAACCCAAACCGTTCTGTGATTCTGCGTGGGGGGCTCTTGGGGCTCCTGTGGCAGTAACTGCGGGGCCTTTAGTTTGATGGATGGCTTACAACTTTTTCATTCCTGTGGAAAAGTTAGTTCTTATCTGTAATTCATGCTCTTGAACTAAAAAAATCTCAATCAGTAGAGAGATATTAAGAAATGCTAAATGTAGTACATTGCACGCTTAGGGCCCAATTCACTGATGCTGTGCATATGCCTTGAGTAGCCTTTCCCGTCCGTGTGTGCATAGATGAGGCCGTGCGTTTATGATCTTTGCCTGGACCACACGGTGATCGCGGGGCACATGCTTGGTGCGAATAGCTGGCTTGGCTTTTATTGTTGTGGGGGTTTTATGTGAGAGATACAAAGACGAGTTTTATGTAAGAAATGTTACAGATCACACTCTTCAGACCCTTTTTTGTAAGTTAAGGAAGATAACAAAAGTTGTGAAGTCAGCAAATAAGTCTGTCCTTTGTAACTGTTGGAGCACGTTCATTTTGGACTGATGGATTATTGTTGATCCTTAGATGTCTTCTCCCACTCTCATGCATACTTTTCAAGCTTTGAAACATTTTAAAACATTATTTAATGTGGTTCTGCAGATCACTCACTGTGGTTTTGGAAAACTTTTTCTCTACGTTGTTAACACTTCTTAGATATGCGCTATGATACGGCAGGGTAATTTAGGGAAACGCTTTGGAGTTCTAGACCTATGTTTACAAAGTATTATGCTCTGGACTTGGCAACTGGATCAACTGGAAATACTCATAGTTTAACTGGAACATCAAGTTCCTCCCTCAATACTCAACTACCAGTCAGCATAAGGATGTTCAAAATTATTGTAACCAATTTGTAGTGGATTTAGAATATGGCTGATGTCTTTCTCAAATGAAAATATCTAACTCTGCTAAATCGCGCTGCATGATGATGGAAGTTCGCTTCTCTCCTTTATGAAGTTTTTCTGTCGGAGCACCCTGGTGTTGAAGGGTGGAGTAAAAGGCACGCAAGATGTCTGGGCGCTGCTCTGTTACTTTAAATGAGCTGACAGGAGCTATGAGTATGAATATCAAGAGTCTGTCTCTCACTTTGAATACAAATAAGTAACTGTTCATTCCAAAATAAAAGCTAACATAGTATTCAGAAACATTGCCATAAAAGTAAGCTTGCATGCTTTACAGAATAGAAGTTAATTTTTTTTCCTTTATTTTTAGTTCATCTTGTTGATATCTGGAATATGATTGAAGCCTTCCGAGATAATGGCCTTAACACTTTGGATCATAACACAGAGATCAACGTGTCTCGACTAGAAACAATCATTTCATCCATCTACTACCAGCTAAACAAACGCCTTCCTTCTACTCACCAAATCAGTGTAGAGCAATCCATCAGCCTCCTCCTCAACTTCATGATAGCAGCATATGACAGGCTAGTAACTCCTCTAGTTGTATTCTTAAACTAATTTTCTCTTTTAGTTAGATGAAAGCAGCCAACAACTGCATGAGTCTCTGCTGAACTGTCCGCATGCTATTTCTCAAGCTCATGAAATTGTGTGTTGCACACACACACGCACACACACACGTATTTAATATCGCAGTACTGCCTGCAGAGATGTACATTGCTACAGCAGCAAAGCTTTGTCTTAAAAATGGCTCTCTTAAGGAAGATGCATTAGTGCCTTCTGGAACTTGCGGACTGCTGTAAGCCGTGTGTCTGAACTGAGGTGAAACAGTGTTCTGCAGCCTGTGATAAACACAACGTTATGTTCATGGTGGTATAGCGCTGTTTTAAAAAGCAAAAGTGTTTTATTGAATCTTGATCAACAGGATCATTTCATAATGCTACCTTGTTTTGACAGTCAGCTTGCATCCCATTCTAATATGCGGTGAGAATAAAGGCTAATTCTCCTGCCCTGGTTGGAAGAAGCTTGATTTCTTGCTCAGGGCACTACCTAGGCGTTTCCTGGTGTCCAGTTTGATGAGTTTCTTTCTCAGCCTCTTTCTTTGGGGTTCAGTCTGTTAATCTTCTTGAGTAGATGGGTCTCTGTGGGCTCTCTGAGTAGCAACTGCACATCTTTCACTCTTGTTTAGCACTTCTTTTTGTCTTCGCATTTGCAGAGTCAGCTATTTCTTCAGTCTTACCTTTCTTCTGCTTTTGCCCTCTCTCCTAGCAGCAGAGAACTGCTAGGGGCCAGGATGCTGTCACAGGGACTGAAGTTTTACCCAAGACAATCTGCAGCACTGAATATGCCAAATAGTTGTTCTGTTTATAATATCCAGACTTTGATCCTTTCCTAACATGACGACTTATTATTGTCACCAAACAGAAGCTAGGTTACCCCCCCAAAAAGTCCAAGACTTCAGAACAATCCCTGTCTCACTAAGAACAGATAAAAACAACACAAAGCTCAGAGCAGGAAGACTGCTATGACAGCAGATTCAAATATGTATTTTTCTGTTTAGTTCTGATTTGGCATTAGTTGTGAGACCGGTTGTAAGCGTTAGCTGATGGTTTTGGTTATTCTGAGACAGATAACAGTAGAAAATACAGAATTTAAAAATAGAAATGGTTCTGTTGTGGGGAGCTGGCTCAAGATTGAGGATTTAGTTAGGGAGATGTTTTTCTCTCCCAGTGCCCCCAAGCCCGCAAGTTCTGCCTCCCCTGGAAGCCAAGCAGCGTCCTCAATCCCAGCACAGAACATCAGCTTCTCTTTCGCCTCCTGTGTCTGGCACACGGGGTGAGAGGGGAGCGGGGATGCTGCCTTGGGCAGTGGGAGACCCAAGAACAAGAGGAGAGGCAGGGCTGAGGCATCCTCTCCAGGAGTTCATCAACATGGCAGACATTTATTTAAAAAAAATAAAAGTACACCTCTAGTGCTGGAATGGCATCGCTGGGGTGGTTGTGTGCTTGAATGCACATAGTGCAGTAGCTTCTTACAACGTAGGGCTGATGGTAACCCTGTAAAGTCATTAACATTCCACCAAACAGGTGCAGGAATCAAAGATTTGACTAGCGTCTTCCCTGTGGAAACATTTAAGTTAGAGCTTATGTTAGTTGAGTATGAAAAATGCTCTTCTATGGGTCCGTGGAGCACCACTGATGCAGCATGAGCCATCATTTCTGCACTGTGGTGAGGGTTGAGTTGTGAGGAGGAATGGTAGTGGTGTGATGTTCTCCACTGCCCTCTCCCACAGAGCTTTGCATGGGTGTTTGACAGTTTAGTCCTGGTCTGGTTTTCCTGATCGCCTCTCCTGGCTTTCCAAAGACCCTGACCCATTACTGGCACCCCAGAGTAACGGCTCATTCTCTCACCCTATTTGAGTCTTTCAGAGCAGTCAGTTTTTTATTTCATTGTTTCTAGAAATCACATTTGATTTGACAGTGGGTTTAGTTGCTCCAAATTCTTTTTAATTGTAGGTATCAAACCAGACTGCATGCTGGCCATAAAGCAGCGTGCAGTAAGGGGAGGGAGAGGATGACCAGCAAACGAGCGAGGAAGTGAGTTGGTGAGCCAAGGGGGGGCGATGTGATGAGGAGCAACCTTGTCATCAGCCCGGCAGAGCTGGCAGGGGCATACGTGTACACATAAGGAAATCCCTACGGATCAGCACTGTTCAGAAAGCTCTTGTGCCTCTTCTGGGAAAGCAGCGTGCCCGGGTGTCTCTCTGAGGCGGCTCTGCAGCACTGCTGCAGCGTGGGGAGCAAACAGGAGGAACTGGAGGACGTGGTGGGAGAGGTGACCCAACTGGAGTGCTGCAGTGGGTTCTTTGGGGGGGACAGATGAGGAGGGGGAGATGCCCTTTCTGCGGGAGTGGGGCTGGAGCCCGTGGAGCTCTGCCTGGGGACGGGGAGGAGCCAGCTGGAGTTTAGTCAGGATTAGTGAGCAGACCGACGTGGACATCATCGCTGCGGGCGCCTGCCGCAGGCCGCCTGGCGAGGACGACGGGGAGGATGAGGCTTTCTTCAGGCAACTGGAAGAAGCCTGGTGTACACAGCCCAGTCTCTTCTAAACTAGTCCCCCGGCTCTGTTTCCAGTCTTGAGAACTCCTGATTGTCACAGGAGTTTCAAAATCCCATTGAAACTTTTGCCTTTCTTCCTTTCCGTAGGGAATTCAGCAGACTGAATAGCATTGGTGCAAAAATCGATTTTGGCAAGTTGCTTACTCACTACAGCTCTACCGGATGGCGGAGTTCTGGTATTTTTTCTTGATTAATAGACAATGTCAGCAGAAGCAGGCCTCATATCTGAAGGCACCATAAGATACCTTCGCAAGGATAAGGTTTTGTCCTGTGAGGAGATATCAGTGGCTTTAGTCAATTGTTTTTTCTGGAAATTAATTCAAAGCTGAACTCCCTTTTGGGAGAAAATGAATGTCTGTTGAAAAGAAAAGGGTGAGTGGGGCTGAGACTCTAATGTCAGGAGATTGGAATTAGCCAGTAAGATTTGCTCAGATGAGGTGGAGGTCAAGGCTTGAAGAGGATGAACTTTTCAGACAATCAGTTTCAGATGCAGCCAAGTCTTACTTTTTTTTTTCTTTTTTTTAACACATAGAGGGAGTGTCAACTTATTTCTTTGAGAAACCTGTTTAAGAGAAAAGACAGAAACAAAATAGGATAGCTGAGATCTTTACCTTGTTGTTAACTTTATAGCCTTTATATAGCTTGAAATTATATAGCTTGAAGTAAGTATCTAATGCATTTAGTTTTCTCCCTTTGGTTTCTTCAAACAGCAGTTAAAAGGTTACTGGATATCAACAAAGTGATGGCCTTTGAGTCACCATTTCTCTTTACGGATCTCCCTGCAGCTGTAGCTCTAGGAGGGATTGTCTCTCTCCTGTAGAGGGAATATTTGAAAGATGCTCTGAGTCTGCGTTAGAGAAATAGCATATTGTATTTCAGGTACGTCTCAGCCTGAGAAAGGTTGAGAGCCTTTGCCTCACCATGGAGTGTGAAATGTTACCTGAAGATAATATTTGCCTGTGAACTCTTGAGTGTGAAAGGAAAAAAAAAAAAAGTTATTTGGTTACTTCCTGATGTCTTCATCTGGCTGTTCGTCTGTCCCTGACATGAGACCTTGTCACTACTTCAATACTGTAAGCCAATGTTTACTTCAAATAATTCTACTCTTAACACTTTCCAAGTGCTAGTCGTTCAAGTGCAAATGTTAAATACGCATCTCGTTCCCACTGAGAAGCATTCTAGAGTTTCCTAGATCTCTTCCAACACTCATCGTGTATTTTCCCCATCATGGTATTTCTGTGATAGTACAAATTATCTGTCCAATACATGTAATTACAGTCACTTGAAGTTATTTTAATTCTCCTTCTCTTTCTAGATGTGACTTTAACTTCTTGGTGGTTTATCGGTCTGTCCCACTGTTGCTGTTTATAGTTAGGGGTAGTGACTCAGGACATTTCTGTTGGGCAATAAGTTGCTCGGATTTCCAACACCTTTTACCCACGTTTACACACATTTCTCTTGCCCTACGCACCACTAAACCAATGTTCAAACAACTTGATGGTAACAGCAGATTTACAGCGAGATCGCCACGCTGTGGCTGGCTTAATATTATATATTGGAGGTTCTCTGACTCCGCCTTTGTTACTATGAAAGCCGGAGGAATTGAGGAGACCGGACGCATGCCGTCTGGACTGGGAGGAACTGTTACTGCTACCAACTGCACTGTGCTTCAACCCAGTCAGCCGCCTTCTGCGTTTCTGGTGGCTTCATTCCCTCATAGTTTCATCCTTATCTTTCTTTCTGGTAACAGGAATAATGCATGTAGCTGTTTGTACGTATCATACTGTGCTGAATGGGGTTTTTCATACTTTCCACGGAGACAAATTCATTTTCTCTTGCTGATACTAGAAAATGGCTCCCCAAATGTGCCATCTGTTCTGATTGCACAGCATCTTTACTAATTTTAATTGGAATAAAACACTGTTGACATTATTCTTGTTCTGTGTGGTATGTTCAGGATATCATACGGCTCCTCCGTTAGCTGTCGAGTACTGTACCGGTTTTAGAATGAAATGTGTATTTGAACATCAGTTTAAATCAAGGAGTAAAAATTTAAAACAACTAGCAAAGGGTAGCAGAGGAAAAAATTAGATGTTTTAAAGTCAACATATGTATTTTAATGGGAAAAATTAACATGTTACTTTTTTATGGGACAGTTATGGGATGAGCAAGACAAATGGCAGTCTCTTTATCCATGCATTTTTTATAATTCTGCAAGAAAATTTGATTTGTGATTAGACACCTGTTAACTCTTCCAATATATTAGAAATGCTACTGTTGTCACTGTTTTAATGTTATATTAAATATTTTTGGCAGATCTTAGTAGTTAATGGACGGCATTTATGCATTTCCTTCCTAGGCCTCGAGTATCGTTACTTTCCATTCTATGTAGTAATTACTTACTGTGTCATTTTGTTTCACAGCGAGGGCCATGGGAAGCTGACGGTATTTTCAGTGAAAGCTATGTTAGCAACAATGTGTGGCGGTAAAATACTGGACAAACTAAGATGTAAGTATTTTCAAGCAAATCAAACCACTTTACGAAATACTTTGTTTCCGTGACTGGCCACGTATGTTTTATTGTACTAAATTTGGAAAGCTAACTTTTTTGCTTATTCAGCGATCTTTATACTGAAATGAAGCTTGCTGTATTAATGTTTTTGTTACGTATGCCATCTGCTGGCCATAAAACATACTGAGTTTGTTACCGGGAGGCTTTACAAGTACATTTGTTTATTTTTGAAATGCTTGGGCACTTCTTTAAATGTAAAACTTCAGGTCTGCAATTTCCCCCGTCCTGAGGATGTTGGGGGGCTCCTGTATCTCTCCTGCTTCATCTGAGGCGCTCTCTGCCTCTGCTCGTTCTGTAATTCCAGCTTCTCAGTTGTAATTCTTTCTCTCTCTTTTTATTCTTTTTTCATCAATTTTACTTCCTTTTTTTTCTTGCTTCCACGAGCCTTCTGCTGTATCAGTACAGAATCAGTGATATCCAGAAAAACACATTGGTTTTGTCCTTTAGTGGTAATTCTTGTTCTTCTCTCTTTCTTAGTGGTAGGATGTACAGTTGTTATGGGTGTGTTTTTCTTTTCATTTCCACCCCGCAGAGCTGTGAAGTTCATCTTACTGTCGGTGACAGGTTTTACCGTTCAGGTCCTCTCATTTTCACCTCACCCTAAATTTCCGTTATAAAAGTTATCCTGTAATAATCCATTCCTCCTAATCTCTGTGGTTGTCATTCCCTGTAAAGAATTCTTTAGACTCTTCTACATCATTAAGATTCTTTGCTAGTTTTAAAGCAAATATAATAATGTGAAATACTAGTAGAATGCTATAATAATGCTGAATTAAACTACATGACAGGGTCTTAAAAAATAGACAGTGAGAAATCATTGCATGCACATATTGATGTTAAGGCTGCATGTGTTTCAGTACCAGGAAATGCCGTTTTTTAATCTGGTAGTAACTGTAACAATCTCCGCTTAAGAAAAAAAAAAAAAAAAACAAACAAACAACAAAACCAAAACCAACACAACAACCAAAAAAAAAAAACCCAACCAAACAAAAAAGCACAACCAACCAAAGTGCACAAAGCTGCAGGTGACTAAAGATGAGTGTTAAATAAAGGGGACAGGCATATATGACAGAGGATATTTAAGGCTTCTTAAGCATTTTTAACAAACGTATTACCTCTATAAAATATGCAAGATCAGATACTGGGGGGAAAAGAGACTATATCTCCTTTGGATTTAATTATGTTCTAAAATTTGAGGAGGTTACAGTAGATGAGCAGTTCAGCACAGGCCTGGGACAGACAAGGAGTATTATTCTTGAATTAGCAAGACAATACTGAAACACGTCAAGAAAATGTCAATGTGACCTTTCAGTGGAAAAGGCAATTAACCACTGGAATTAAATGTTAGAGGAATCAGTGAACTTTTGATGTTTTCAGACAAAGACCTAGATACCCTTCTGGAAGTTATATTAAGCCTCATGTTAATGGTTCAGAAGGTGGCTAGGTAAGATGCTTTCACCTTAGGACACCTTATTTAAGAGTCCTATTTAACAGGTGTGTCTGGTCTTAACAATTAAAATTTATGCATTTAGTGTACTGTTCACTCTCTCTGTCTTTTCATAATGTCTGCTTTTCTTCATAGCATTCGAAGCTTCCTTTTTCTTTCTTCTTATTTTATTGGCTCCTGTTTCCTTTGCCACTGTAACTTTCTTCTTTATAAAAACTCTTAGATGATGTTCTTGTATGTTGGAGAAAGGGCTTTTGACTGCTTTCACGGAATAGTGCTGCTTCTTACAGCCTTGTTCCGTTCTGGTTGTCATGCCTTCTAATTGTTCTTTCAATTTTTGTTCTTTTCCATTGTTCTCACCAGCTGACCTTCAGTTTGCTTTGTACTTCTGAGGTCGCTCCTCCAGCATCTGCTCTTGGGCCCTTTTTTCTTGGGGCACTTCCCTTTGGAGGTGGAGCATCATTTGCCAAGAGCATGTGACTTTGTATTTGACATGTTTTGGACAGTAGCACTTCTGGTTTTTTAGTTCAGTGTTAAAGCTCAGTTCCTCTCCTCGCCTCTTCAGCATGTCGCCCACGTTGACTTCCCGCCACTTGATCTTTCTGGGCTACTTCTTATGATGGAGCACTAACTGTTGACCACACCTGTCTAAAACCTGGTTTTGGTGAGGGGCTTTGTTCTGTCACGTACAGATATCCCATAACTCATATCTTATGAGCCAACTGAGAAAGAAAAATGTCTTTATCTGTAACTGTAACAGTAATGCTGATTTGCCACTGCTTTGTATGGTCATGACACTTCCTTCACATGCACCATCTGCTGGGGACACTCCTTTGTCACTTCTGGATGCTCCTCTGTCACCTCACGCGCTCATTGTTGTCTCTGGTTAGTTGGAGAGAAAGTTAAAGACTGGAACCACCTCGCTATTATTCACTGAAACGCTCACAGCGCCATGTGCGAGGTTAGACACAGAGGCAGAGTCTCGGCACGTGATTAACAAAATTGTCCAGGAAAAGGGGATTTTGGCTCATTTAGAATTGAGATTTTAGGAGTACAGGAAATCTGTGCAGGAGGGAAAAGCTTTCTCTAAACCAGGACAGAATGAGGTTGCTGACTTTTCAGACAGGGTGGTAGGGCAGCGCTCTGTGGAACGTGGGAGAAAATCTGAGACTCAGGGTAGGATCTTGTAACCCTTGTGCGGGCAGGGCAGAAGAGGGAGTGTGTCATCTTGTTCTCTGAATAAGTTTCTGAGTACCACCAGAACTCCAGAAAAGTAATAAAATAACTAGACTATTAACTGTTGTTTACCTGTCTTCCTGAAAACTTTCTAAGAGGCAGGGGAATGGGAAGAAGAAAATGTCACGTGAAGTGACGTGAAGGGAGCTGCAGGCCTGTGTACCTGACACGTTCTGGGCAAGCTGTTAGTAACAAAGAATAGCATTAGTTGGCACAGGGATAAATGAGATTTTATTATTGGGGAAAATGGCTTTTGTGAAGGGATGCCTTATAAAACCACAGGAGTTCATTAAAGGAGGCAAAAAGCCCCAAACAGATGGACAAAGGAGTTCTGGCTGATACAGACTTCTTGGATTTCTGAAAGGCATTTAAGAAGGTCCTTTACCAAACACTTAGAGACATTCAAAAGTTTGCTGAAAGGGATGAAAGGTGGGTAGAAGATTGGCTAAAAGGAATCAAAAAAGAGCAATAAAGATCCCTTTTGTATATTGAGATTGGTGGAAAGTGCTGGACCTAAACCAGTTTTAACACCGTATTTTTCCAGATCATTTATGACAGTGAAAGGTGACAGTTTGATACGGAGTCAATCAGTGTAGTAAAAGCTAAAACAGACCAAAGAGCTGTAGTGTCATCTGACAACACTGAGTAACCGTGAAATAAAAGGGAAGGTGAAATTCAGTGTGAATACATGCGGAGTGGTGTGTGCTGGAGGAGCGAAGTGTAATCCTGACGTGATGTGCAGAAAGGGGAGCTAAGAAAGGTGTTGCTCGGATGAGAGATCTTGCAGCTCTGCATCTGTGAAGATGTTGACGCTCTGTTTAGTAATGGCTAAAAACATGAAATGTTACGGAGGGCAAGGATGTGAAGAACAAAGCGGAGAGGAAAAGGCACTGTATAAACCCATGGTGGTGTTACGCTTTGGATGAACGCTGCTCTGGTACCCACATCTGGTTCTCTGCCCTGTCCAGTTCTTTCTGAGAAGAACAACAAAGATCATCAAAAGTAGAGAAAGCTTTTTGTACAAAGAACAACCAGATAGAGCGGGATTCTTCAACCTGGGAAAAAAAATGGTGGTGAAAGGATAGCGTTCTATAAAATCACAAGCAGCGTGTTAGTGGTGAGTAGAAAAGAGCTGCTCCTTTCCCCTTCCAGCACAAGAACTCAAGGGCAGTGGCTGAAATCAGCAGTGACAGGCTGAAACAACAAAACCCAATACTTCTTTAAGCTTTAACAAACAGTGTTGTTGGTATCAAACGTTTACACCACTCAATTACTCCTTGAACCAATTTCACTGAAGGCAAATTCATCAAAGGTTGCTGGATGCAAAGGTGCTGTCAGCAAGTGGAGGAATATTCCAGGGAACGTGCTTGCCTGAGCCATCTGCTGTGGGGATAAACAGGCTTTTGATCTGATCTGCCTCAGCTCTTCTCTTCTTTATTGCTGCTTCTGATGGTTATGAATATGCTGTCTGGTATTTTTCCCTTTCCTGTCTTTCCCACCTGTCTCTCTGGTTACTGACCCATTTCATCACTCAGCTTCTTCTGTTTCCAGTTTACTCCTTGCCCCGATTCCCCTCCCGGCTCCACGCCGCCTCTGCTCCCTTTCCCAAGCAGGCTGGCAGCCCTGGCTCAGCTGGAACACCAGCCTTTTCTGGGAAATTGTAAATATTTTTTTATCCTCATCTCGTAATTTATACAGGTGATAGTAACTTGGTCTCTGTACCTGCATATGTACAGGCTTATTTTTTTTAAATTCTGAAACTGTGAGCAAACGAAGTGTTTTTCAGACCATACAGCGTCTGACAGTGCATCTGAAATGGGAGTTGTTCAACAGTACCGCTTTGCTGTCTCTGGAAAAGAGACGTGATACTCCTTGCGATGGAGTTCCTTTGTGTGGTGTGCAAGGCAGGAGTTGTAAACCCAGCCTACTGCTACGGACTTTAGGATTTTTGTTGTAGCTTTTTAAGCCAAAGAAAAGCCATATAAAAATGTCGCATTTTGTGGATTCGGCTGACTTCATTTTGGCATTCAGGTAGATTAGTTGTGAAGTAATTAGTGCATCCTTCTATGTCATTTCTGCAAATAAATTGCAAACAGCTTTGAGTAAATCAAGACTCCATCATGCTCATTTTAAGGGCTGTACAACTTCTTCCCTAACGACCGGCTCTCCCTGCATGTGCTCCTCGGCTCCCTCGCCTCAGCAGCTCCTCTTCTGCCTCTCACCATCTGGCTCTGATAAGCCTCTAGCGCTTACTGAAGTTCACCCTGAAATTCATACAATAACGTACACTAAATACTAGGTTTTGGATAATAAAGGCCCTGAAAGTTAATCTGCTGTAGAGGAATTAGCCAGATTGTAGGGTTTTGACTTGGGGGAAGAGGGTATTTTGTTTTCTGGAGGAGTGGAGGTGAAAGGGGAGTTACTTATTTTGGATGAAAGTCGTAATAATAATACAGGGTTTGTCGTGGTATGACATCCATTCAAACTGACCAAGCTCAGTGCACAATTTTATACAGGTTTTCTTACATCTCATTTTTTTATGAGAGATGTTAGGAGTTGCCCCAATGTCTGACCTGATAGAGGTAAGGTGCTGCGGCGTCACGTCCCCAGCCCACCAGTGCTGAGGGTGGGCGTGCGTTCCCAGCAGGGAGAGAGACACACGGATAACACAGACCGGCAACAGCCATGCGAACGTGAACAGCACCAACAGTCTGGTTCTGTCCCCCCTGCCTGGTCAGGATGAATGCCTGTTAGTGCCATAAAGGTATATGTATATGCACATACCTGTACCATATGGGTCCCTCCAGTGACTGGCCTTAGATGCTCATCTATCCGGTAGCTGGTTCTTGCAGCCTCTTTGATCCTTTGGTCTCTCTAGTGTCTGTCCCAGACTGAGGACCTCTCTGATACCTAGTGCTCAAATTCTAATTGCTAAATTTTCCTCCAAAAGCATCTTCATAACCTCCTTGTAGGTGCTTGGGTGGTATTATTAGGTCTTCTCAGTGTCTTATCTTCTCCAGGCTGAACAATTGCCGTGTCCTCAGCCTGCCCTCATAGCATAACTGCTCCCGCATGCTGACCATCCTTGTAGCCCTCTGCAAAGTTCACTGCAGTTTGTCTTTCACATTCTGTGTCTTTCGTATTCTGTGATTCTCAACAGTTCTCTGATTCTGGCGTGTCCCAAACGACGCAGTACCTAGAGGGGGTCTAACAAGCGCTGGGTGGAGGAGCATGATCATTTCACTCTACTAGCTGAGCTCCTCTTCATCCAGCCCAGGGTGCTGTTGGCCACCTTTGCTGCCAGAGCGTGCTGCCGGCTCACGTTCAGCTTGTGACCTCAAAACCCCCGGGGGCCTCTCCAGCAGAGCTGCTCCCCAGCCAGGCAGTCCCCAGACTGTGTGGCTGCCAGAGTCTCTTCCTTCCCTTTGCTCTTGTCCTTTTTGAATTTCATACAGTTGGCCCGTTCCTCCAGCCCGTCTAGGTCCTGCTGGATGGCAGCCCTTGCCCTCAAGGGTATCACCTGGTCCCCCAATTTGGCATCATCTGCAAATGCGACAAGAGTGCACTCTGGCACTTCTCCCCCATCATTGAGAGACACATTGCGCAGGACGTGTTCCAGGACAGATTCCAGCAGTGGCCTCCACGTAGAATTTGACCCATTATCCACTACCCTCCAAGCCCCATCATCCAACCAGCTACTCGCCCGTCTGGTTGTTCACCCATGTGACATCCCAGGTTGGATACTGGAATATTGGGGAAGGGGGGAAATAATAAGCCTTGCTCGAGCTGAGGTGAATGATACCTACAAGTCCAGTTATCTTATTGCAGAAGACAATCGAGCTGGTCAGATACGATTAAGCCTCAGTAGATCCATACTGACAAATCCCGGTCACCTTTGCTTTCGTGTGCCCAGGAATGTGTGCCAAGAAGATTTGCTCCATGATTTTCCCAGGAGCCGAAATGGGGCTGACTGGCCCGTGTTTCCTTGGATTGTGCTTTTGACCTTAATACACGCTTTGGGTTAGTGCCAAAAAAACTATACACACCACCCCAAAAAGCACAGTCAAACTAATTCATCTGTTAAATTTATTTTCTTGGCTTTTACTGATGCTAGACCTAGTATTTAACAAATATTTTATGAATTTCATGGAATCACGGAATCTTCAGAGTTGGAAGGGACCTCTAGAGATCATCTAGTCCAACTCCCCTGCTAAAGCAGGATTGCCCAGAGCACATCACTCAGGACTGCATCCAGGCGGGGCTTGAAAGTCTCCAGAGAAGGGGACTCCACACCCTCCCTGGGCAGCCTGTCCCAGTGCTCCGTCACCCTCACCGTAAAGAAGTTTTTCCTCATATTTGATCGGAGGTTCGTATGATCAAAGTTCATATGAAGCTCATATGAACTTCATAGGAATTGTGAGATACAGGATACACTTGAGGTCAAGACCCTAGAAAATGAGGGTGCCAGGTTTTTGTTGCTTTGTTTTTAGCTTAATCGGAGAAATGGTCGAGCCTTCAGCTGAAACCATACAGAGCATCAGGCAAAGGCCTCGACTGGAAAGCACAGAAGGGTCAATTCTGACAGTTATAAGCAGCTGAAAAAAGGCTGTCGAGGGAACTGTTGGGCAGGTTTAACATGGTATTATGGGCTCTGTTCTGAATGTAAAATTCACTACAAAGATTCAAAAAAAGAAAACTGTAAGTTACGCAAGTACCATTTTATGTTGGTATCTTTTGAACTGAGCAGTGTTTTCTGTAGTTCTAAATTTGTGATTCTGTCTGGTTTAAAAAAATACATTTATAGCACAGTAGCATTGAACTGAAATTTTATATGTGAATTAAAATATAAATACCTTGTCATCAGGAAACTTTATTAGCACATGCCTGTTGTGACCCTGAGGTGAGCTCTGGACAAATTACGCTGTTAGCCCCTGTTTAGCTTGAGGTTTTCTCTGTGAGGGTAATTTACTGCCCTTTAAAAGGGCAGATGACTCTATAATTATATCCTACTAATCTTTATCTTTTCCAATTTCACTGGTAATTTCCCATGTGGAAGTTCCCTGCGTAAATGAGTTCAACTTTACTTTGACCATAAAACCCATTTTTAATGACTGCAAGATATAGGTTAGTGGGGTTTGGGGTTTGTGTTGTTTTTCTTTTAATTTACCCTTGGTAGAGCCTGTTCTATTTTATCTCATTTTCAATTTATTTCCATAGCTTTAATTAACTTTCTCCTTAAAATTGTTTCAATCTTGCATAGCACTGAGTTCAGATTAATAGACTGTATTTACCCAGAAGATTTCTGTCCTTTTTTAAATACAAGTACTGTCGTGTTCCAGTCGTGTTCTACCAGTCCCACCTTGACAGATTTATTACTAGACCTTCCGTTTTTGTGCGTCTGCCAGTTCTGGGGTGATTCTGATCTAGAATGGATTTGGATGCTGGAAGTTTAGTGCTCTGATTAGTTGTAGTTGTTTCCATAGCTTTCATTTGCGTGCAGGGATGTGTCCCCATCCCTGGAGGGGTTCAAGGCCAGGTTGGACGGGGCTTGGAGCAACCTGGGCTGGTGGGAGGTGTCCCTGCCCAGGGCAGGGCGGGTAACTGGATGGTCTTTAAGGTCCCTTTCTGTGTCCCAAACCTTTCTGTGTTTCTGTGGTTTTGATCCTGACTTTTCTTCCACATTCAACTTTCAGGTTAAATTTCATTTTTCCACTTGGTTTAATTTTCTCTCTCTCTCTTTCTCTCTCTCTCTTTCTTATTTCTAATATGCCTTATGAGATTACTCATCAAGGGCTTCAGACCTTCAGTTCAAGCTTGTCTCTTTAGCCAGTGATACAAATTCCAGATACCATTGTCACCCTTAACTCAGATACTGTAGGCTTCTTCATGAGCCCATTCATTCAGGAGAACGGAATAATTTCTCTGGTTTACGATAAATATGCTTTTCTGAAATAGTCTTTTTTTTTTACAGACCTAGTTTTGATCACTTAAATGAAGGTTATTTTCTGTCAACATATCCTTTTTGATGTTTAATTACTGATGGTGTCTTAAATAACCTCATAGCTGATTCAGCGGCTGTTTAGTGAAGCGTTCTGGTACCTGTCACATCTTGGAAAAATTTAGGTCTTACTAATATTAGTGTTCTTTTTAGAGAAATCTTCCTTTATAGAGTACTCTGACTCTGCAAGTGTATCGGAGACCCAGTTTTGCTGTTTGAGAGATTTATCTTTTCCAAAGAGATTTTTCATCCCAGGACAGTTCTGCTTTGTCTGTGTGCAGCTCTCCTGATACTTTATGTGACGTCATTTTCACATCATGCTATCTACACATCTTCCCCTGTATCTTTACCTCTCCTGAGATGCGAGAGCTGGGCGCTCTGGGTTGGTGGCATGGAATGGCTGGAGCAGAGGGGCTGGAGCTGAGCTCCAAGGGGACAGAGGGACCCCGGAGCAGGAGGCTCAGGAGACGCCCTTCCATCCACAGGCCCATCGCTAGGAACCAGGGACTGAAAATACCTGCACAGCTGCCCTCCCCCTGCCACCTTTTGGCACCCTCCCTGCCTTTCTTTTTTCATGTGTGCAGAAGACTGATGAACATCCTGCTCCATCCTCTTTTTGCTTTCAGAAATATATTTAGCCCCCCATAGCTAACTAAAAAGCATGCCTGGTCTCATCGCAAACACTTTTCTTGCGTAAGAACAGAAGTTCCTATTCTAGCTGGTCAGTGTGCGCAGCATCTCTGATAGAAGATTAGATCAGATTTCTCCTTCCCCGTCCACTCAGCTGCGTGGCTGCCGTGTTTGGTCCTTGGGGTGGAGGTCCCTGCACCCCCCTTTCTCACCCCTTCATCCCAATGCTCTCTTCTAACACTCTGTTACTTAAATTCAACACGCCCTTGACCTGCACCACATTTACCCTGAGTTTTGCCAGTTTTGACTTTGTGATTCTTACAACTTTTTTAAATTCTAGGAGTCTTCTCAAAGGATTTGACATAGTTTTATTTTGAAGGCCTAAACATGGTGACGTGTAATGTTCTCTACCTTCTGTAATGCTCGCCAGCCTCTGCTTTCTTGCTGTTACAGTTCGTGCACTGGCAGAATCTTTGCTCAAGACGGGGTGAGACGGGATGGAGGAAACAGGAAGATTTATGTCATAGCATGTTCGAATACGTTCATTTATAAAATTTATCTTGATAGCAAGCAATAAGAAACGATGTTCAGAATAGAACAAATAAAAGAAATTTCTTGGGGTTTAAATGGGTTGAAATATTTTTTTTCTTTTCTGTAGTAAGCATGTATTTACTGTAGGGTTTTATTATATTTTTCTTACAGATATTTTCTCTCAAATATCAGATTCAAATGGACTAATGATATTTACAAAGTTTGATCAGTTTTTGAAAGAAGTTCTAAAACTTCCAACAGCTGTGTTTGAGGGGCCTTCTTTTGGATACACAGAGCATTCTGTACGGACCTGTTTCCCACAACAAGTAAGAGAAAACAAATCAGGACTTTTGTGTTGCTTGTTAATACAGTGCTTGCTTCTGAAGTCCTCTGGCTGCCTTGGCTGTAGCCTGTATGGGGTCGGGAGGGCCAGGGGTTGGTAATACGCACTATATAACTTAAGCACTTTTAAGAAAGCCTGAATAATTTAAAATAATACATCTAGGTCTTGAGCAATTAAAGAACTTTGTACAATTTTAGTTTCTTCCCCCTCCTTGAAGGGACACTCTGTTCCCCATCAGAAGAACAGCAAGGGTGACCTGTTTCTTTTCTAAAACATGAAACGCAGCGCTTTTACTGTTTTCCCTTGATGATTTTTTTTTAAGCTTTCTGAGTGTGTTAAGAGTATTAATTTCAACAAATCACTTGCTACTTGGTTGGTCTGTACAAAACACACACTGTGTACCCAGAGTTTGTTTTTAAATCAGTTTCACTGTTGGTTATTGGTATAGCTGGTTTTTCTAAAATATTTCCATTACATGTAATGTTTGGAGTAGATGTTGTAGTAATGATCTTAAGAGCTTTTTATTTCTTGATACATTTTAGTTGTAATTTAATTGTTCCAAGGATTTGTTTCTAATTTGAGATAATGTAAACAGTATAAATAATCCTTAATTCAACTGTAAACATGAACCTAAATAATCCTAGGCCTAAAATGAAATGTTTAGACTCTGGTCATGATTATGTTCTGGAAGAAATATTTCTGAAATATTTAAATTCAGAATTTATAGTCACTTTTGCTAATTTTCAGTTAATTATCAATTAGTATATTTGAAATGCAATGCAATGCAGTAGGAAACAGCCTTTGGTTTAGGAAACAATGAGGGCTCCAGCTCATCTGTTACTGAGGGCAGAGTTTTGTTTAATAAAGAAATATTTTTTTTCCTGTTTCCGTACCGGCTGAGGCATTTGTGGGCTGTACTAGTTTCGGTTTCCACAGCCATGTCACCCTTTCTGTTATGTCAGTACAAGCCATTTGTACATGTAGGGAAACTCATCCCATCAAATTAAATTTCATGTAAGTGGCACCGCTGTTGACTGTTAAACCTCAGCATCACTTCAGAGCTAGAAAAGTCCGCTGTTGGATTCTACGTGCTCTTTCCACTGTCTGCAGAGGGAATGGGGATGGGGGGTTTATTTTGTTCAGAAGCCGAGACTCTGGAAGTGACCATTTCTCTTTGATCCATAAAGAGAGGCTGGTGTAGGTAGCGCGACTTGGACAGTTGACTGAAATTACTAAGATACTTGATGCAAATCTCACCATGGTAGCCAAGTCAGGTATAGTAACTGACTGTGAATAGGATCCAGCAGTGTGCCCAGGTGGCCACCAGCATCCTGGCCTGTGTCAGCACTAGTGTGGCCAGCAGGAGTGGGGCAGTGACCGTCCCCCTGTGCTGGGCACTGGGGAGGCCCCACCTCGAGGGCTGTGTCCGGTTTTGGGCCCCTCATGCCAAGAAAGACCTTGAGGGGCTGGAGCGTGTCCAGAGAAGGGCAATGGAGCTGGTGAGGGGTCTGGAGCAGGAGTGTGGTGAGGAGCGGCTGAGGGAGCTGGGGGTGTTCAGCCTGGAGAAAAGGGGGCTGAGGGGAGACCTTCTCGCTCTCTGCAACTCCCTGGAAGGAGGGGGTAGCCAAGGGGGGTCGGGCTCTTCTCCCAAGGAACAGGTGATGGGACAAGAGGAAACGGCCTCAAGTGGCGCCAGGGGAGGTTTAGGATGGATATTGGGAACAATTCCTTCCCGGAAAGTGTTGTCAAGTGTTGGAAGAGGCTGCCCAGGGCAGTGGTGGAGTCGCCATCCCTGGAGGGATTTAAAAGCCGGGCAGACGTGGTGCTGAGGGACATGGGGTAGTGGTGGGTTTTGTCAGTGTTGGGTTAATGGTTGGACTCAATGATTTTAAAGGTCTTTTCCAACTTAAACAATGATTCTATGATTCGCATGTGGCTTGCCTGCAGCACATCTTAGCACTCTGCCTTTGTCTCCCATGAACAAGAAGGCTAATTGATTCCTATTGATTCACTTTTAGAAATTCCTTTGCTCTAATTTAATTCAGCAAAACACAATCCCTAGTGTCAGGCTGGGTTTGGAGAGAGCAGTAATGTTTTTTTAATTAATCCAGATACACACTGTACCCCAAGACACTTCTTTCATTTATTTGAAAACACTGAAACCAACAGGTCCTGGGAAGTAGATGAATAATCTGTCTGAGATTTCATTTCACTTCACTTTCTTATGCCTCCTGGATTTGAAAATAAGCTTCCCAGAGGTACTTCCATGATATTCTCCTGCTACAGCCTATCTTTTGCTGAAGTTCTCTCCAGATGGGATTGGTAAAGCGGTGGGGTTTCAGACTTTAGGGTTTACATGACGGACACATAAGCTACATCTGTACTGGTTCACTCAACTGTGCCTTGAGCTGTTCTGGGCTCCTGAGGCCAACTGGAATAGTCTAACCACATCCATGCTATTGAACGCTCTTATTCCCTCAAGCAGGGTGTTTACATGGAAACTGGTTATTAAAAATGATTCCTAGCTGATGTTAACACCTGATCTGGATGTTGGAATCATTTGGGAGATTGAGCGGTTGAACCAGGCACGGGTTTAATAGCATAAAAGCATGCATAATTGAGCTTTAGTGCCAGGAACATTCCCTGGTGTTACTTAAACTACCAAGAGAGAAATCCTTCCTGGCCAGCTGTGGTTCCTGGCTGTTCATGGAGGTCCTGGTTCTGGGAGCCTCTTTTTTGAGGTGCAAAAGGCTAATAATTCACTGCTGTTGGAGCAGTGAAAGAGCAGATGGGCAAAGAAGCGTCAGTGGCTGTCTACGCTCCACAACTCTGCTTCATTTCTTGGGTCGCAGATGGAATAATTCAAACTTGCTGCCCAGGCAAAATGGAGTTTATTGGTATGCTTTTGGCAAGAGCTGCATTCTTTGTGATGGCTTCCAGATGTGTAAAGAGCTTAGTAAGTAATACTAAGTAATAACTTAGTATTCTAGGTCAAGTGGGGGCTTCCACAGATGTAAGATATCATGTCATATTTTTCTTAAGACTTACGTTCACTTGGCCACAGTCTATCTGTTTGTCATGGAGACGCTGCATCACCGTGACATTCTCTGCCTTAATCAGAATCTTTCTGTGTTTGTGGCACAGCCTGTCCCGTCGTTGCAGAGGTGTGTCCATGTCGTATCTCATTTACAGAGCAGTTTAATTGCAGTGTTTCTACTGAGCTGAGAAGTTCACTTTGGAGTCTTGGGCGCTTGGCTTCTGTAGGGTCAAACGGCAGGTTATTCTGTTGAAACTCAGCAGCACGAACTGTAGAAGCAGGCATCGATTTGTCCGTACCTTGCTCACATAAAAGCTCTGCTAAAGCATTGGCTGACCTAGGCTGAGCTGAACTGCCCGCACAGGCTTAACAGTGTCAGAGGGATGGTCAGGATGTGCAGTCTTGTTAAAGCGAGTAATAAGGATATATTTATTAAGGGCAGGGTGGTCTTGTGTATAAAGGGAGGTGTGAGCATGCTCTGATAGAGCTGCAGTTTAAGCATAAGATGCAGGACAGTTGGAGATCTAGGTGGGGTCCAATACCCAGCTGTGGAGATGAGCATAACTTGTTTTGATCACTGCAGAGTTAAAAATTGCATATCTTTGTGTTGGCTCAGGGGATGTGGGTTTGTGCCAGTATTTTGTGGGGAAGTAGATGCATTAACATCTTGTTGGAACAAGCACGTTGGCAGCGTAACAATAAAACTGGCTGAGTTTTTGCTGTGGAAGCAAACCTATGATACTCTAGATAGAAGACTAGCGTTGCTGTAACCTGCCACTGCACCCACCTGCAAGAAGATTTGAGCCTACAGAGCTATAAAGACAAGTAGGTATGCTAACATCAATTAGTAAAAACAATTATTAAAATAGGATAGAGAGTGAGCAGGTGATTACAGAAAGCATCTGGGCAGAAATGTGTTTGTTCTCCTGGGGAGCATTTGACCCTCGTGACTGGTTGTGCCTTCGCATTTACTAATTTTCAGTTTTGGTACTTGGAGTTTGGAACCTGCTGGCAGATTATTTCTTTGTTTTGCATTGCAGATGGTGACTGAGTGATGTTTTTGTGGTTGCTCCATGGTTGGGTTCTAAACCCAGTAGGAGATGTTAGACCGGCTACAAGAAATGGCTTTATCTAGGCTCCTTCTCTGACACGTTCATCATTTCCAGGAGACTGCTGTTTGCTTTCCTGTCAACTCTGCCATCACTGAGAATGCCTATAACCAGACAGACAAACTGTAGCAGTGATAATGCTGCCTGATTCTTTTTGGTTAATTGGTTGCAAAATTTTGTACCTGTAACACTGAAAAAACCCCAAAGCCTGTGTCCCTGCTGCCCTCTTGTGAAGTACATGGCAGTTGCATCACTCTGTAATGGGCTTTGATAACTCATAAGGTTCTCACCGCTCAAAGGGAACCGTTTTTTTCCTTTGAGGAACATCCTTGTCTATAGCAGAAAGAAGCTTAGGTTCTTCTGCCACGCTGCGTATCGTATGTCACTGTCTAATCACAGAGCCATAGAATGGTTTGGGTTGGAAGGGACCTCTGAAGGTCATCTAGTCCAAGCCCTTTGCCATGGGCAGGGACGTCTTGCACTAGATCAGGCTGCTCAAAGCCCCGTCCAGCCTGACTGTGCACACTCCCATGTGCCTTCTCTTTTCCAGGCTGAACAACTTTCTCCATAGCAGAGGTGTTTCAGCCCTCTGACCGTTGTTGTGGCCTCCTCTGGACCCTCTCCAACAGGTCCTTGTCTGTCTTGTGCCACGGGCCCCAGAGCTGGACACCATACACCAGGTGGAGTCTCAGGAGAGCAGAGGGGCAGAATCCCTGCCCTTGCCCTGCTGGCCATGCTTTTGATGCAGCCCAGGATGCAGTTGGCTTTCTGGGATGGAAGTGCCCATGGCCAGCTCATGTCCAATTTTTTGTCCACCAGCACTCCCAAGCCCCTCTTGGCAGGGCTGCTCTCCATCCCTCCATCCCCAGCCGGGGCTGGCACCGGGGGCTGCCCCGACCCGGGGGCAGGACCCTGCACTGGTTGAACCCCATGATGTTCACAGGGACCCACTTCTCCAGCCTGTCCAGGTCCCTCTGGATGGCATCCCGTCCCTCAGGCGTGTCACCGCCCCACTCAGCTTGTGATCAGCAAACTTGCTGAGGGGGCCCTCAGTCCCACTGTCCGTGTCGTTGATGAAGATATTAAATAGTGTTGGTCCCAGTATAGACCTTTGAGGGGCACCACTCATTACTGGTTTCCACTTGGACATTGAGCCATTGACTGGGACTCTTTGGACGCAGCCATTTCCTTCCATCAAGCCAGTTCCTTCCATCAAACTCATCTCTGCCCAATTTAGTGGCCAGAATGTTGTGGTGAACTGTATGGAAGGCCTTACAGAAGTCCAGGTACATGACATCTGTAGCTCTTCTCTTGTCCACTGATGCAGTCACATCATAGAAGGCCACTACATTAGTCAGGCATGAGCTACCCCTGGTGAAGCCATGCTGGCTGTCTCGAATCACCTCCCTGTCCTCCATGTGCCTTAACATAGCTTCTAGGAGGCTCTGCTCCATGATCTTCAGAGGCATGGAGGTGAGGCTGACTGGTAGTTCCCAGGGTCCTCCTTTTTACACTTTTTAAACATGGTGTGATGTCTGATGGATCCCGAGCCTCGTCTCCAGGAAACTTGTCTGCTGTGTGCAGTATTTAGTATTTGGAGTAACCTTCGTACTCCTGTATATGAAGCAGTATGAGGGGTGAGAGCCAAGGTAAAATTGGGAACCTCGGAGGCATTTTTATGAAGTCGTACAATACCTATACAAGCAAGCAATGAGGTAATTTTGTTAAGATTTGAAACATCCAATCTGCACATCAATTACAGACGACGCTGCCTTTTCACATCATGAGCACAGTGGTTCCGAGCAGCCCCTTCTGGTCTCGGACGTCGCGTACCACAGTCAGTTCATTCCCAGGTACAAACTGTGGTTCTCCTTCTAGCAGGCGGCTTGGCTCAGCGTGTTTAGAGTCTTCGTGGCCTTACCGAGATGCGCATTTGTTAATAGATTTTGGATTTCTTCACCCAAGGAGAGGAGAAGGCAGGGTGACTGTGACAGGGAGGAGGTGGCTGTGAGGAGGAGGAAGGCTGGGATGGCCAAGCCAGCGCCAGCCGTTCGGGCTTCTCCAGGCAGTGCCTCCGGTGTTGTACCTGGCGAAGGGAATTCTTGGGCTCTCTTGTGGCAGCAGCTCGCTATTCAGGAGAAACTTTCATTTACTAAACAGCGAGACTGGAATAAGGACACCTTAGAAGAAGACGTAACATTAAATATTTCTTCGCATTTTCCTTAATGGTAACTCAGATAATTATAATTCCATATTCTCTCTCCAGGGTAGTTAGCTGTGGAGGTATTAGATGTATATATTCACCGCTAATCACAAAAATATTGATGCTCTAAATATAAACTTTCGCTTTAATTGAAAAGTAAGACAAAACCCAAACAACCCACAACCGAAAAAAAACCCGCAAACAAAAACCACCTTATTTTTTGGCGTGAGAGCTGGCAGTGAAAGCTGCGGTTCCTTCCGCAGCTCGGAGGGAAGCAGCCTGGCTTTTCCTCTGGCTCTGCGTGCCCTCCCTGGGGCCGCTGCTCCGTGGAGGAACGCTGCCATATGCCAGCGGGAGGAGAAGGTGCCACCTGAGCAGCTGCTCTCCTGCCCAGGAGAAGTTCCTGAGCATCCCGAGTCTGTCTTTGTGTCCATAATATCCTTAGCTGGTTTTCTTACCAGTTATCTCCATCTGTTTGTATTTGCAGCAGCAGTTTTCTCTTTCTCGCTTGAATTTGAAACCTTAGAAAATATCACTCTTAACACGCCTGACTTCCTTCTCCTAATGATTTCATTTCAATTTCGGTTTTATTGACAGTTGTTTAAAATCTTAAATCTAGTTCTCCCCTTACCTCTTTTTTTCTTATTTTACCTTTAAAAAAATAAATCACTTACTGTGTGGATCGTGTATGAATATTATTTGTAATTACTTTTATGTGTGTCTGCTTTTTTCAGTGCCGTCTGTGTGTTTGAAATACCGTTTCCTACATTGTTAAATAACCTCCGCTCACAGTTGTTGTGTCCCTCTTCAAAATAAGAATCTTTAGCTCAGGAACCAATCCTGTCTTCCATTTCTTGCAGTTTTCTGTTCACCTGTTTATCATTCATTTTTGTATGATTATATCGTGTCTATACTAATACCTTCTTTGTGGAGTTACTGTTTGCCTAATACAGATTGAAACTCCCTGAGCAAAGTTGTGCTTTTTATCTCTTTATAGCATGTGAAATATTCCAGGTATACAGAAATTGAGTCATAGAGCGACTTTAAGGCTGAAGTAGTTTTTGGTATAGAAAATTGAAATTTTTCTTATAATTAAGTTGTATTTCTCTTTTCTTTGCAGAAAAAGATCACGCTAAACATGTTTTTAGACACATTGATGGCTGATCCACCTCCTCAGTGCCTTGTGTGGCTGCCTCTCATGCACAGACTCGCCCATGTTGAAAATGGTAAATGGAATATTTTCTTGTTTGAAACATCTGGTCAGAGCAGGGGTTCTGTTCAACATATGTAAATATCTGCCCTTTCTCACGTTACCAAGCACTTAATGCCTTCATCGTTTCCACTGTAACGCTCTTAGTCCCAGAGCAGTTAAGGCCAGACTTCTGTTAGAGTGAAAACACTTCTGGGATGAAGACTGATTCTTTAAGAAATCCTCAGCAACACTGCAAAACAGTACTACTTTTAGAGTTTTAGCATTGTTAGTAGTGGAAGATGGAAAAACAATATTCTCTAAATGTTCGTGTTTATTCTGAAACTTTATCAATAAACTTCACTTGAACTATGCTTTAACATACGTTTTCAAGTGCTAACTAGCTCCCAAAGATTTTGGTACCCAGTCAAACGTCTGTCTTGAGCAGCATTTGAGCACATGAGTCACCAGTGCTCACTACGGGAGGTGAATGCTGAGCTCCTTTCACTTCCAGACCTTTATTTAGCTAAAATTTCCTGGGTTTGCTGCCTGCAGAAAGTATTTCAGGAGCAGTAAGGGATGGAAAACTGAAGATTAACAGTGAGAGAGAGTGATGAAAGAGTCAGCTGGCTGAGGGGGCTTTGTGGAGTTCAGGAAAGCAAAGAGGTTTCCTGCAGAAGGTTGTGAAAGTGTATCGAAACGATTTGATTTTTTTAGAGGCCAGAAAGATGGCATGTTTAATTTCTTTTACAGTTGCACATGGTATATGTGTGTGACATCTTGTATGTGACTTCTTTTTTTTTTTTCTTCACCCATAAACTAAACTTCATCTTTTGTTTCCTTCACCACAGAGTAAAATCATGTTATCATCCTCCAAACCCCTGCCCTGCTAGTTGTTACCTCTTCTTCCGCGTAATGCGTTTATGGTCATTTCAAGGTGTAAAGACTTCTTCCTTTTAAGATGCAGGTAGATAAACTCCAGACTCTTGGCTGTCCCTGTCTGTTTACAGGCAGAGCTTGGCAGGCTGTCTCTAGCTAAGTTTTCGTGATTTATATTCCATCCTCTGTTTCTTGACATTTACTCCTGTGCCATGGTTAAGTACTGCTGTGATTTTGATATGCCGTATCCTGGCATTTGTTTCATTGTCTTCTCTTGATCCTTTTGCAAAGCATATCTGGTTGTGAATTTAATCTGCATTTGTTCAGCACTGAACAAAACTGGAGCTGAGATACTCAATGGGCCTGTTCTTTATTGCAGCAGCAGAGAAGGTGAATTTCCCAATTGCTCTATATGTTTACAGACATTGCCTGTCGGTCTCATCAAAAAAATCACACGATTTTAAAAAACATTTTGAGGGGAGCAATTTCATGGAGACAAATCTTATGGGAAAACTTACACAAAAAGTGTGGAGGTTGATCTAGTTAAAGTATTAGGTAAACTACAGTACTGCGGTGTCTTTCCCGTCCTTGTGTGACAGGTTGCACTAGTAGAAGGGCAGCAGCGACCTCTTGCTTTCTGCCTCTTCCTTTGTCCTCTTATCCTTATAAACCTGTACTTCCAGAAAAGCACGCAGGGGGGAATAAACACGGTAAGGAAATAGGTAGTAAAAAAGTTTGTATGAATTACAGGCCAGGATGGAATTGCACAGAGCTTAGGCAAGGGTAAAATGTTTAAACATCATGTTTGGACAGAAGTGAAATGGTGGAAAGATCTGGAGATAATCCATAGCTGGGTCTTATTTTCTGCTTGGAAGTACCTGGCAGAAACTACTAGATACCCAGGATGATATCATCCTCATAGATTAGTGCATGCATTCCTGTATTGCCTGACAGCTTCTGCTGCCCTCACTGCTGTGGCTGCTCTAGGATGTGCACATCCCGGTCTAACCATCTTCACGAGCATCCCTTTTTTGGACGCTTTCTTCCAAGCAGCCAGAGATTCTCCCTGTCCATCCGATCTGCCAGTGGGTCCCGAGATTTGATCCTATGTTACACACAGAAGTCTTGTTACACATAGATTTTGCATTCAGATAACTTGATAGGAAAATTTTTAATGTTTGTGGCATTAAAATTATGTTTCTCATTCTGATCAGCCTCTTCTACAGCTGCCTCCCAAGCTGCTTGCTGAGCTGTGTTACCGTTGATAATTTGTGCTAGTGTTCCTGCCCTCTAAGTTACTACTATTTTTTTTTTCCTTAGAAACTTTTATCCTGTTGCAAGTGGTGTTTTTGCTCCCGAGTCAGGGAGCAGTTCCTCTGCTTAAAAGTGCTGAATAGAAATCATTGTAGCTGATGTACAGGGGGATGTGGGGAGCCAGAGCCGGCTCAGCAGCTGGGGCGCATCAGGTCTGGGTTAGTCCCTGCACTAAAGGAGTTCAGGGAGGTTTGGTGTTGGGGGCTTGACCATGGGAAGGTGAAAATAGCAAATGGGAAGGATGGGGACAGTAGAAGGAATGAGCTTGGGATTACTGGGTCATGCAGTGGGAAAAGAAATGTTGAGGGAAGACACAGCTCTGATTATGGATGTGCCCGCTGAGGAAAACGCAAGCCAGAAGCTTTTATAGTTTAAAGTCTGGGACAGGACATATGCAAGAGTTCATTGTCGCTGTGGATATTCATTGAATATCTCCTATTAAATGGTCATTTTCAATCTTTAAAAAGCAGAGGATGGAAGATGTGAAGCTTGTGCTGACTATGGCTACTGCTGTGGATTCTGTGACTAAATTAATCCGAAGCTACTGTATAAGGGTTGTGTCTGTTTTAGTATCTGCATGTATTAGAAAACCATAAATTTTGTTGAAATGAATGCTTGTAGGAGGTTACAGGAGCACCTGTCTCCTTTCAATTGAAAATTTTCCAGAACATAGGCAAAAACATCTCCCTGTGTTGATCTTGGAGCTGAAATCTGAGGCATTAGGTTCCCAGACAAAATAGTGGAGTTGTTTCCTCCACGATTATTAAAAAGGCTTAAGTTTCAGCTGGTGATTTGGGCCGTTAATGAGTTTGGTACAGTCAGTTTTTAAATGTTAAGCTACATCTGGCACCGAGGTTTCAGCACTACACAATTTCTTAGTGACAGGTTCTCACATGCAGCGTAAACTGAAATGGGGAGCAGTCTCAACAGGGAGAGGAGCTCTGACATCCAGCCCGCGGCCAGCTTTGCTAGGGCTGCTGCTGAAGACCTCTCAGGCGGACGAACCTCTGTTGTGTTGTGATCTGGTACTAGAACATGTGAGAACTGTGAAACCTTTCCACCTTTACCAGTGCAAATTATAAAGGCAGATCCTTCAGGTTCAGAGGCAAAACTTGGACAAAAGGACAGCTCGTTATAAACAACCTCCCTGCTCAAGGTAAACTTCACTTTCTAGCGTTACACGAGGGTTTTTTATTTTTGTTTTTACTGCAGATGCTTTACTAGAGGTGCTGAACTGTTTCTTCAGAACAGATTTGCAAGGCTGTAGTTGGGTATCCCAACAGGTATAAGGTGATTCTCCCAGTGCAGATTGATGAGTATGTGATTAAAAATAACTTTGCCTCTTTATTCACAAGTCTCACAAAGTTCAACACTGGGAAGGAATAACCCCATGCGCCAGTGCACACTGGGGGCTGACTGGCTGGAAAACAATTGGCAGAAAAGGACTTGGGGCTCCTGGTAGACACCAAGTTGAACATCATCTTGAAGCAAAAAAGGCCAGCAGTGTGCTGGGCTGCGTTAGGAAGAGCATAGCCAGCGGGTCGAGGGAGATGATTATTGCCCTCTGCTCAGCACTGGCGAGACCAAATCTGGAATAGGGTCCAGTGCTGGGCTCTCCAGTACAAGGGAGACGCGGACTTACTGGAGTGAGTCCAGCAAAGGGCCACAAAGCTGATTAAGGGACTGCAGTGCGTGTGGTACGAGGACAGGCGGAGAGAGGGGGCACAGCTGAGCCTCGAGAGGAGGAGGCTCGGGCGACCTTACCAATATGTGCAAATAAAGCTGGTGGGATGCAGTAAAGAAGACACCGCTCCAGTCTTCTCAGTGGTGCCCAGGGGCAGGACAAGAGGCAATGAGCACAAATGGAAATACAAGAAATTGTTTAAACATTAGAAGAAATTCATTTATTGTGAGGGTGGTCAAACTCTGCATCGGGTTGCCCAGGTTGCGGAGTCTCCATCCTCGGGGGTATTCAGGACCTGGCGGGACAATGGCCCGAGCAGCTGCTGGGGATGACCCTGCTTTGAGCAGGTCTGCAAAGGTCCTTTCCAGCCTCAGCCGTTCATGATTTTGTGATTCTCAGTATGATTGCAATGAAAATCCTATGAAATCATTCCTTGAAGTTCTCCTCCTTCACCACCAGTTTGTAAAGAATGTTTATCTGATAAAAACGGGCTCAGTCCATAAAGATCCGTCCTTTAAGTTTGTGTTTTGCTACTGCTACCTTGGACACATTTCCTTGTAGTGTTCAGTAGTCTTGTTCTGGAGTCAGTTGTTGATTTCCACCACAAATTAGTTTCCTCTGGATGGCAGCTTGTCAGAGCATAGTGCTTTTGTTCCCTAACCTTTCCTCCCAACCAGATGTTTGTCTCCTCCACAGCTTGTAAAAATTCTCATTAATTACTCTGGCAATCACTGCTGAGTTACTTCAGAGGCACTTGAACACCTCAGTTGACACCTTTAAAAAAAAAAAAAAATAATCCTGCAACTTCCTTGGTTGTCTTTTCAACTCTGATATAAGCAAAAGGCAATTAAGCTCTGAACTGAGCTTGTTTTATTGTTGAAATAGCATTTACAGGTAAAAATCACATATTTTCTTTCTCAAGGCATCAAATAAACTCCATGGATTGCCAGTATTGATCTAAACAAATAGGCCAGCACGCTATTTTTGAGAGCCATCATCTCAATTTGCATGCTAATTCACAGCATAATAACAGTATGTTTTTGTGCCGACATTCTGATCTGTTTTGTTCTGCTTTTGTAGAAATAGGATCCTTTGTAAATACAAGAGGAAGAAGTCTTCAGGCTGTTTTTTTTCCCCTCTCCCTTTTATAACAAAGGGAAAATACAGAAAAGAATATTTGGCTTTTAAACTTGTCATGGCTGTTATCTTAAGCTTATATTAATGCTTGTAGAAATACTTTGCTAGCTCGTAGATTCTCTAGGGCAAGGATTGTGCCTTACCTGAAATACAACAGTTTAAAAAACCCAAATGTGTGTGGCAGGGAGAACGCAGTTCCTGTTCAGGAGTTCCCAATTCAAAAATGTTCCATAACATTTGTAATTGTTCCTCAGTCAGGTATTATAACTCAAGTTTTAGCCGCCTTCTGTGACAAATAAATCTTTTACTTTCCCAGAAGATCAAAATAATTTCTACAATTTCTGAGTGGGATTGAGAACTTCTGCCTTTCCTAAAATGACAAAGTTTGTCTTTAGCAGCTGCGAAGCAGCCTCACCTGGGGTCAGCCTTTTACTTTTCACAAGGAAAGACAGAGCCTCGCACTGGGATTCCTTTTTGGCTTCCCTTGGAAAAAAGAGAAAAAAGAAAAACAAAAACACTTTCAAAAACCCCACAGAACTGTGGTGATGATGCCATTTTTATTTTTTGGCTTTTTCACATTTCTTGAAAGGATGAAGGTGATTTCCTCAGAAGTTATCAGTGAATCACGGAATGGTTTGGGTGGGAAGGGACCTTAAAGGCCACCCAGTGCCACCGCCTGCCCTGGGCAGGGACACCTCCCACCAGCCCAGGTTGCTCCAAGCCCCGTCCAACCTGGCCTTGAACCCCTCCAGGGATGGGGCAGCCACAGCTGCTCTGGGCAACCTGGGCCAGGGGCTCACTGCCCTCACAGGGCCCTCCTGCCCCCAGCGCTTCCAGAGGGGCAGGTCAGTGCCTGGGCAGGATTTTCCGTCTCTGGCTGGGTTGCGTTGCCATTTCTCCACCTTTCCTGAAGCACAGGGAAACTCTCTTTCCAGAAGCAGAATTGCCTTATTTTCACATTTTTCTTTCCTTCTGTGCTTCCCTAGGTTTCTGTGAATTCTAGCTTCCAGCAAGACATGTAATATAAGTTTACAGACATACTCAGAATTATTTCAGAATTCTCCTGCTGGTGGTAAAGGAGTTCCAGTGACAAACTCAAGCTTTCGATTCAGTCTGTGCTTTGCGGCTCAGAATGTGTTGCTATTTCTCTAAACCACTCTCCCTTTTGTCCTTACTGTGATTTTGAGACAACGTGTTTATAGAATCATAGAATCATAGGGTTGGAAGGGACCTCTGGAGATCATCCCCTCCAACCCCCCTGCCAGAGCAGGGCCACCTTAGAGCAGGTGGCACAGGAACGCGTCCAGGCGGGTTTGAATGTCTCCAGAGACGGAGACTCCACCACCTCTCTGGGCAGCCTGGGCCAGGGCTCTGCCACCCTCACAGGAAAGAAGTTCCTCCTCGTGTTTAGGTGGAACTTCCGATACTCAAGTTTGTGCCCATTACCTTTTGTCCTGTCCCCGGGCACCACTGAAAAGAGCCTGGCCCCATCCTCCTGACACCCACCCTTTAAGTATTTGTACACATTAATTAGGTCACCCCTCAGCCGTCTCTTTTCCAGACTAAACAGACCCAATTCCCTCAGTCTTTCCTCATAAGAGAGATGCTCCAGTCCCCTCATCATCTCCATAGCCCTATGCTGTCCCCTCTCCAGCAGTTCCCTGTCCTTCTGGAACCGGGGAGCCCAGAACTGGACCCAGTGCTCCAGCTGTGGCCTCCCCAGGGCAGAGCAGAGGGGGAGGATGACCTCCCTCCACCTGCTGGCCACACTCTTCTTGATGCCCCCCAGGATGCCATTGGCCTTCTTGGCCACCAGGGCACATTGCTGGCTCATGGGCATCCTGTTGTCCACCAGGACTCCCAGGTCTCTTTCCACCGAGCTGCTCTCCAGCAGGTCAGCCCCCAGCCTGTCCTGGTGCAGGGGGTTATTCCTCCCCAGGTGCAGCATCCTACCTATGATTACTCAGGAGCCAACATTTTTTTCAATTTTTGCTTTAGGGAATCTGGACATTTTCATGGAGGTCTGCATTGTCCTTGGCTTGTCAGTAGGTAAACAAAAGGCTTAATAAGAAAAATGTAGCATTAAAATCTTCTGTACCAGGAGTAGGTAATTTCCTGCACTGCCCGAGTTGTAAGTTGTCATTAAGGAAGACTCTTCTGATTGTGAACCTGGTCCTTAAAGACCAGTTGTAAACTATTTTGATTCTCCATTGATTGCTTTAAAGAAAGGGAAAGGAGCTACAAACTGCTGTAGACGTCATCACTATAATTAGGAAGACTGGTGCCCTCTCGGAGGCACAGAGGCACTTGTAGGAGTGATAACAAACATCTGGAAGCACGTTTCAAAAGGAGGGCTCTGCAAAGACATTCCAGTCCATGCTGCCCTGGTGCGTTAATTCCTGTCTGCGATGGCTGGGGCAGCGTAAGGCAGTAATTCTGTGTAGCATTTTTACAAAGTACGGGAAGATGAGAAGCTGCTACTCAGCGGAGTCTTCGCACAACTCAGGCTGGGTCTTGTGATACACTCGCTCGTGTTTTCCGTGCCCTGGCCAGAGCCATCATCTGACTTGGCACCATGGAGCGTGTCTCACTGGTAGTATTCCATGAGTTTTTAAGCCCATCATTTCTTTTCTGGATACAAGTTCTGCAATGCGCTTCTGTCTTTTCTGTTTTGCTGGTCCCTAAGCTTTCCAGTGGAATATAGATTATTTGAAAAGATGGTTCCATGTGCTGCTGTGTAGCACGTGCCAGATTGCTTTGTTCATCATGACCTGCTGGTGCCGTGGGCATAGTCCGTCAGCCCCAGGTGGTCCATGGATCACAGGCTGTAAAGCAGCGTTACACTGCACAGAGTGGAGCAGAATGTGTTAAGTCCCAGAGATCAGGTTTTGTTTAGAGATTTGGCAGCAGAATGCAGGACCAGAGAGTATTTGGGTGTGTTCACAACACTTAGTTTAGACCAAGGAGATCAGGTTCCTGCTTTGGTCGTCAGGAAAGTCGAGATTCCCGCTCTAACCTGCCACCTAAGCAGGCCACTATTCCTTGGTTTGTAGCTAAGGACAGTAATCTCCTGAATGAATTCTCTTTCTGCTGATTTGAATAGTTTCCATGGAAAAATCTGCAAGTTGAAACCTGGAGCTTGGGATATATGTTATGGACCAGACGTGATTTCTGTGGCAAAATCACATACAGCTTTAAAAGGAATGCAATATTTGGAGTATTTGGCTTTTGTGGTATGTATTGCTCAGTTAAGCAGATGAGTGTGTTTTTTATCTCACAGCTAACACTATCGTGTGTATTTTACATTGGAGTGATAGAATTTAGAAGCGATGGATGTACACATCCATATTGCTGGCCTGTGTCCACTGGGACAAAACAAGATCTTGTAGCAGTATGTCCTGTTTACAGATGTAGCTATTAGTACCACGTGTGAAAGAATACTGTCATACAAGTTGGTATTCATAGTCATGGCAAGTTCTTCAAAGCATTTTTCCTCCAACATTAATTTTGTTTTAGCCAGAGTTTTGAACACTGGATTTTTTCCAGGTCTTCCTTGAAACATTTTTATGTGAAAAATGTTGAAGTATTACATATTGGAACAGGTCGCCCAGCGAGGTGGTGGAGGCCCCATCCCTGGAGACATTCCAGGCCAGGCTGGATGAGGCTCTGAGCGACCTGATCTAGTTGAAGATGTCCCTGCTCACTGCAGGGGGGTTGAACTAGATGACCTTTAGCGGTCCCTTCCAACCCAACACATTCTATGATCTTCATCATACTTGAGCTTTCTGCTTTTATCATCTCCTCTCTTCCTGCATTTTGCAACTGTCACATTTTCGTTTGCCTTTAACTGCTAGTTTTTTCATATCTTTAGGAATTTCTCCTACACAATTTACTAAAGATTCTGCTTTTTTCCCCTACTTATTTCTGTGTCCATTTGGCTATTGATACCATTCTTCCTATGGAAATCCTCGGTGACCTGTAAGCAGACAACATGGGTCTGCTGCTCAGTTCCACACCAGTCTCTGGTCATTCAGTCCAGCATCTCTCTTGGCGCTCTCATGTGTCTTTAAAATTAGGGTATTTTGAAACAACATGTGGATCCGAAATATGGATATCCACAATTTTCTTCTAAAACTCTTTGTTATTTCATTTTAGTAATCTGTCATTTATATTACTATCCTATTTTAGAAGCCCTAATCCTGTGCCTCCATGGGAAGGGCAGCGTTCAGACAGAGCAGAGGCTCATTTTTGGCATCGGCAGTCAAAATATAAGATTAAATATGAATACACAGGGCACTATATGGAGATTTCAAGGCAAGGAGGAATATCAGATTTGGGGTTTGCAACTCAAAAATTGGTGGTGGAGTGACGATACCTCCATTTGGGTGGGAAACAGCAATAAGGGGTTTTGACCGGCACGGCTTCTCTGGAAACATGAGAGGCAGTGGGATTTCCTCAGCTCAGAACTGAAGGAGAGAGACACCAGATGGTGAGCGTGCATTCAGTAAGCTGAGAGACAAAAGGAACTTGGAGATAGAGAAGAAAATATGATCAATTTTTTTTGTCTTTGGAGTCTGAAAATCAAAATCGTGTATATTTCGATGTTGGAGAGCAAGGGGAACAGATGGAAGAAAACAATAAAGAAGGAATGGCTATGAGGAGTCTGAGGTAAATCACAAGATGGCACAAGATCTTTGAATAAATTAGGGGTTTGTAGAAGAAAGCAGATGAGAAATATCTGTGTGACGGGGAGGGAAGAAGGGGAAGAGGAGAAAGGATTCACAATCTTCCAGTTCTCATTTGGAAGAATTTCCAGGCTTTGCTGGGTGAGGTTAGTTTGGTGACGAGATTTCTTTGGAGGATACTCTGCAGTGCAGGAGCCTGAGCAGGTAGTGATGCTGGGGTGGGTCAGATGGGGCGGGAGGCAGATGGACGTGTCCCACAGGGGCAGAACACTTGGGAGGGAACTGAAATATAGTGACAGTCAGTGGCTTTATCAGCTGAAAAAAAGAAGGGAAATAAAAAAACTTGCTGAACGCAGGTATATGGTCGGGAGTCAGAAAAAGGAGGAAAAGCCAGACATGAGAATTGTGTTCATGGTCCCATCTCTCTAGCTGCGTCCCTCTCCTGCCCTTCCAGGAAAGGAGGAGTAGGAAGGAGAGGGGAAAAAGGGATCGGGACAGGAGGTGAACTCTTACAGTCCATAGGCAGGAGGGGACACAGTGGTTCAAGTGAGGCTTGGAGCAACCTGGGGTGGTGGGAGGTGTCCCTGCCCAGGGCAGGGGGTGGCACTGGGTGGGCTTTAAGGTTGCTTCCAACCCAACACATTCGATGATTCTATGACTTGGAGTTGGGCACGTCAATGATGGGAAAACCATTTTCAGTTGACCACTTCATGGCAACTTTAGTCCAGTTGGATTTGTGCAGATGGGAGTGTGGAAAGCGATCTGAACAGGAGAGAAGAGAAATAAAGCTTGCAACACCATATTTTATGGCATTCAGAAATGAACAAAAAAATGGGAAGAGAGTAATATCTACATTTGATCATGACATACCACCTGCCAGTAAGCCAGGAAGGGGAAGACAGCAGGTTGGTACTGGGAGGAAGCATGCTGTTCTGCTCATTTATTTGTTTCTCAGTCAGCTAAACATTGGCACTTTCAGAAAAAGAAAAAAACAACCAACCGAAAAAACCCCAACCCAACCAACCAACGCAAAAAAACCCCACACAAAACAAACCCCACCAACACACCAAAAAGCGCACCTCTTTGCTTTCTATCTTGATGGCCAGATACCTTGCCCATGATCTGCTCATCTCTGATACTGATTGTTCCAATCTTCTCTTTACCGATCGTTTTTAGAGCATGCTTTTTGCAGTATATTGAGTGCTGTCGCCATTATTATTTTGCCTCGTGTTTTATTTTATCAGAATGTTGTTATTGCTTTCCTAAATCAAGCATATCAATTTCAAGGTTTTGATTCTTTGGTTGAGGACTCTGTAGTGCTTTTGTCCCCTTTTCTTCAGCAGTAATCTCTTCTGAATGCACAGAGTCGGAGAAGATAAGAGCTGGTTTTGCGCAGGAGGGGCAGGCGAGGCAGGATGAAATGGTCCACAGGGGCAGGCAGAACCTGCTGCCATCGCTGGTACCAGTTACTGCCTTTCCTTCAGACAGTTCCTCCTCCTGGAGACATTCCAGGCCAGACTGGATGAGGCTCTGAGCAACCTGCTCTAGTTGAAGAAGTCCCTGCTGACTGCAGGGGGGTCGGACTAGATGGCCTTTAACGGTCCCTTCCAACCCAACACATTTTATGATTCACGTACTGACCTACACTCCAGCTTGGCAGGAGACAGCAACCCTGCACGGGCAGGAGGGATACTGGGAGACTGCGGGAGGGGGTGCAAAAAAGCTTTGGGAACCTGTGACTTCATCCATCTCCCTTTCCAAAGGCAAACTTGAATGTATATAAACGTTCTTGGAAGATTTGCCTCGCTGCTTCTTAAAATCCTCTATCAAAAAGTTTCCACACCTCCTTGGACTTGAAGCTGGGGTGAGATCACGGTTCAAAAATTCTTAGGGTGAGAAAGTTTTGGGGTTTTTTCCTAATATTCTAGCATGAGTTTTTTCGTATTGCAGTTTAAACCCATAAGTACCTGTTTTTTGGCCCCTGGCTCTGGAGAACGTATTGCTATTTTTGTAAGTACCTCTTGCATGTTTGACCTTACCTTCTCACAGTCTGCTCCAAGCTGAGATGTCTACTAGCTGTTGTTCAGACAAGTCTATTGCTTTCTCCTGTACATACCATTAACTCACATCTTCCTTGAAATGTGATGCCCCAAATCGGATGTTTTTGATGATTGTTCAATCTGTTTATGAAAAATATTAACCAGTGCGTGACCTGGAATAAAGGTCACTTTGCTTATTAGATCTTTCCATTTTGACAATTAACTGCTCTCTGGTCTTTTTCCAATGAGATTCACATCCAGGTTACAGTTCTTTCATCTCTCGTGTATTTCCCCCGTCATGAGAATATCACAGGAGACCAATTTTATAAGTAGTACTGAAGTAAAATGAAAAATTGATGACATTTGATGCCTGTTTTCTATTTTCAAGGTCAATTACTCTGTCGCAGAAAGACATTAGGTTGATTTGACAAATGTTTTCCACGGCTCATTTCTCTGTTGTTCTTCAGGTGCTTACAGTACTTTGCTTTATTATTTGTTCCAGTATGTATTCTACAAGTTAGAATAACATGAGAAGTCAGTAGTTACATATGTATAATTTCACACCCTTCTGTGGATCATAATTACAATTCTTGTAATGTCCCTTTTAAATCCCCTGCTAGTTTTCTCTTGTTCTGTTCTGACTTTGTCTCTGAATATTTGAGTTATTCTTTTAACCCTCATTAATAATTTGTCCCAGTTTTTGCTTCTGTAGGCTTCCTTTTGAATTTTAAGTTACTGAGGAACCCTTAATTTCAGCCACATTGGTCTTTTACTACAGTCTGCCCTTTCCTCTGCACTGAGATAGTTTATGCTTGTTCTTTAGCATCATTTCTTTAAGGAACTGACAGTTCTTCTAACTCAGTTTTCCTGTGGAATTGTTTCTTCCTGTAGCTTACCTACGCATTCTCATGAGTTTGCTGAAATGTGCTGCACTGAAGTCATTTCTCTCGCCTCCGCTTCCAAAAATTCACGAAACCACTCTGTTGGCATGTTAACTTGTCATCTTTTTCACCCAGTTCTTTTCTACTGTTTGGTACAAGTCTAGGAGTCTTTCTTTTCATTGCTTT
>VYZM01016390.1:90704-180633 GCA_013398915.1 Dromas ardeola | reverse complement strand
AAAAAAAAAAAAATCACCAGTTCCTCTACAGTCCATTCCCAGTGGGCATTTGTATATCGAAATCACCTACCACCAAGTCCTTTCTTTATACAGTGTCGCCATATGCTGCCATAAAGCGTCATCTGCCTGATCATCTTGGCTTAATTACCCATGGCATTCCGGACCAGGTCAATGCTCAAGTTGCCTTTGCTTTAGTTGTTACTCGTGTGTTTTCAGCAGTTTTGGTGTATGCGTCCGCTCTGGAGGTATGGGGCACTTCTGCACTGTGTAACTGGGTGGACCTTCCCGTAGAAGCCGTATCTCTCTGCAGTAACTTCACTGCCCTGTGCAGAATTGCACAAGTCTCAGTTGGAGCAGCTAAGTCATAATTTTTATCATAGATCAAAACTTCAGACTCTTTCTAATTATTTCTCTCACATCTTTCAGTAGTTTATAATAGACATATGTAAGAATTTCAGCTGACTGGTCAGTGAGCTGCTCTTTTTTCCCGTGGTCTTCTCCATAGCACAGTTATTTATACCTGCCTGTAGTCACTTATGCTCTGACCCACAGCAACGTTAAACCATTTGCTCCTGTAATTCACCTTCATCCTTCCATTCTCTTTCCCGTGCCTCGCCTTCTGAGATGCATTCGACATAGTAGGATTTTTCCTTTACCTCATTCTCACCTTCCCCTTGTGTTTATTCTGAAGACTTATCTTTTAGATGGAGCAAGTCTGTGACTGTTTGTTCATGAGTAGAAGAACAGGGAAGAAGGATTTATCTATTTATTTTTTAGCCAGCTCCCGACGGTGACTCTGCATGTCACGCCTCATTTGATTTTCCAGTTCTTGCGATGTTAACATTTAGAGGTGCGTTGGGGATTTCTTCAGTGTAAGCTGTAGGGGTACAAGAGGCAGCTCGCAGTCGGGGAAGAGCGAGGGAAGGTCCTTGGTGAGAGGTGCTTCAGAGCAGAAGCTCCTTGTGGTGCCCTGAATTTGCCCCTTCTGTGAAGAGCTCTCAGCTGACTCCAGGGCAATGATCTCCTTGGGCAGAAGTTACTCTGTGTGAATACAGCCGTTCTGCACTCCCTGCCCGCTCATACGTATGCTCAGTGTTGTTGGACTTTCATGGGAGACTTTGGGGTCTGAGTGGATCTGAGGAGGGAGAAGTCTGAAGAAGAAATATTGAGCTCGTCAGACGGAACTGCTGTGTTATTACCAACTTAAATTTACACTTAATCTTACTGAAATTACCTGCTCTGCACTCAAAATCCGTGACCTGTCCAGAATAACAAGTTGGTTTAGTGGTTAAGAATTTGGGGTGGGGGTTGGAAGCTCCAGTGAAATTTGTTGGTTGATGTTTTCCTAAGGTCTGCTTATTACTTTTTTGTTTTTTTTCCCCTCTTTCCCCATCTCCACCAAGTCTTCCATCCCGTGGAATGTTCGTATTGCCGGTGTGAGAGCATGATGGGGTTCCGGTACCGATGCCAGCAGTGCCACAACTACCAGCTCTGTCAAAACTGTTTTTGGCGTGGCCATGCAAATGGTCCTCATAGCAACCAGCACCAGATGAAGGAGCATTCCTCTTGGGTAACTAACTCACCTTTGTTTGTCATGCTGAAACAACCACCTCTGTACTAACGTGTTCTGAAAGTTACAGGTTTTATAGTAGAACTGCACAGCAGGACTTTTAAAGTTTTTCAAATAGCAAAAGCATATAAAAAGTTAAACTGTACTGTTTGAATTACAGGTCGTGCTAATTCGCTGATGCTTGTCATTGTGTTCGATGCTGTTTAAAGCACAAAAGACAGCACAGTCCATCTCAAGCCTTAACACGTGTGTTTCCTTCCCCTCTTCATATCAGTCCTACTTTTCTTATGTTTTCCTCTCTTCTAGCTTAGAAAGACTTAAAGCTTGCAATACCTCCCCAGAAAGGTAAACCCGTTGGCATGAATGCTGTGCTGAGAAAGGGACTTTATCCAAGTGGTTCTATCTTTAAAGATAGTATTTATTTAAGAGAAAAATTTAGTATCGTCATTGTCCTGACAATTGTAAATGTACACACTGAAAACTCTTAATTAAAAAGCCTTAAAGAAATTATGAGAAAGAACACTCAGATGACTGTATGATAATCACATCTCAAGAAATAATAGATAATTTTAGATATAAAAACCTATTTTATGGCAAAAGATTAAGCCCAACCTTTTACTTACTCAAAGAGAAGTTCACATGAAAATTGGATTATAATTAGTAATTATCTTCGTGAGGAAAAGTCATTATAGTATTACTGTTTAATTTGGAAAATTGGGGTTTAATACCATTCAGTAGTTGGAAGGCGAAGATAGGAAAATTCAGTCTTAAATATTGTCCTTCTTTAACCACGTGGGTAATAAACTTCTGGAATGTTTCGTCCGAACCACCAGTAGATTATTATTCCCTTAAGTATATCTAAATGCCGTCTGCATCTTTTAATATAAAGATGTTACTAAACAGTAGCTCTGACTCTAACAGAGCTGTTTTCTCCTGAAGTCTCCCAGCTGTGAGTCGGGTCAGACGGACTCTGCCCCGTTCTAGGACCTGTGGATCTGTCAGCCCACCTTGGTTCAGTGTTCACTTCTGAGCCATTTGGTTCTTACTAGGCTGTACAGAATAAGTTGATTTTAAGATGTAATGTGGATCGGAGGAGTGGGAAGCTGTAGAAATGGAAAAGGAGACTATTCAGGCTATCGCTCTTCTGGTAAACACAACATTGTGGCTGTCGCCTGGTCTGAGCCGCGGGACTGTCGGAGCAATCCCCAGCTTTAGCGGCGCCCAAACGGTGCTCTCCTAAGAAGCTCCAAAGGGAAGGTTAGGAGCTGACACAGGCGAGGAACCATGAGAAACCAGAGGAACCACGTCTACTAGACGCTTTGCAGAGCAAGAATGCAGATTATCTGGCCCCAGGACCAGGTAGCAGCTCTGGAACCATTTCCTTCCATACCCTTCACGTAGAAGAAGAGGGAATTGGACGTACAGAAGCAACGCTAAACAAAGCACGGAACTGGAAGCAGAAGATTACTGGAAACAGTATTGGGAAACAGAGCTTTTACAGAATAAATGGAAAGAATGTACGAAAGAAAATAATGATAGTTGGGAACCTCAAAAGAGACTAGATTTGAATATCTTACCTAATGAAAACATCGATACATAAAAACAACTGGTCCAGAAGTCTGTTGAGGGAATTTTTAGCAGCAGCAAAGTTGGCTGCCTTGTACAGAAACAAGGCGTAACTCTTACTCGTGAGAAACTGCAGCAGGAGGTGAGACAGAAGGGCCACTTCCAAAAGGTGTGCTTATGTAAAGCTGCTCCGTTTGGGGGGGTTGTGCAGTACAGCCACGGAGCTGTGCCTGGGCCGGAGCCAAAAGAATAAAGGCATGAAGAGGGAAGGGGATATTTACATTTCTTGTTCAGCGTTATCAGAATCCAAATCAAAGAAAGGTGAAATTAAGAGGCTAAAGGTTGTCTAAAGGTGAAGCAAAGACAAAAGATGGAAATCAAGGACGAAAATGGAGACGTTTGAGGGATTTCAGTAAGCAATAAGGTAATCATAAGGAGCATTTATGTTCCTGTAGTTTAAAGTAATATTTCTGGCTCTAGCTCTAGAAACTTATATCTGAGCCTTTTTAGCCATTTCCTGGGGTTTTTAAGCAACAAAGTATTTTTGAATGGACTAAAAAATTCAGGGATATGTAAAATACTACTCCAGACTGGTTTGTCGCCTGTGAACTGAGCATGGAAGAGGGATCTCTTAAGAGAGAGGTCTTTTACATATTTTTTCTGTTAATCTTTTGTAACTTTTGCAAGTCTTGTGTGTTAATTGTATGAAAATTGAAACTGAGTCTTTCTTAATTTTAAAAAAACATACCATAGTTTTGGATGCAGCCTGTATTGCTCCTTCAATGACAGACAATGCCGTCCATCAGTGGGGGAGGTCGGGGGATCTGAAGTGTCTTTTTCACATCAGTCTTCAGTAGGACACTTCTGCCTTCGCCCGCCGGGTGGCCAGTACTGCTGGTGCAGGGACAAAGCCGAACCTGAAAAAGATGACGAACATCCGGCAAAGGGAATTAATTAAAGGTGTCTATTCTGGATCACTTATGTTTTCAGAAAAGATGCAGTTGAGTACAGAAAACCGCAAAGTTCTCAGATGGGACCAAGCAGCCCCAAAGTTCCATGGAGGGTCCGTGGCTGGGGAGCAGTTCCGCAGAGGACAGGCTGGGGAATGCGGTCGCTTCTGACCTGAACGTGCATCAGCAATGCCAGAGCGTTGTGGAAACGCTGTGCTGGGGTCTAGAAAGGACGCTGTGACTGCAAAATGAGCATCGTAGCGCTTTCGTCCTGCTCAGCACCGGTGCAGCTTCAGCTGAAACAGCACGACCTACTTACGTGTGTACTCAACAATAATGTCTTGATTCCTGCTGACCAGATCTGCAGAGATTAGCCGGTACTCTGGTACAATAAAAAAAGAAATTTATTTTTCCTGGGTTTTCAATCCAGCCAGATCTAGTTCAGGCTTGTATGGTGTAATTGCAGAGTTTTGGAGCCCTAAGACCCAGAATAAGCATTAATAGCAAGTATTTTCAGAAGGTTCTTTTTCCTGAAATTCTAAAGTGCCTTTGATAATTTTTTGATACTATAAATCACACAGTAGAGTGATTTTATGTATATATATAAAAACATATATTTTACTATGGTGATTTTATATCTATATATATGTAAGTTCAGGTAGAAACCTTTATTTGAAAGAGGTTTTGCTGCATGAACATGCTGCTTGTTGGGGCCTGTTCGGGGGGGAGAAAAAACTTCAAACACTTTGCAAATTCTTCCTTCTGTCTTATTTCAATTATTTTTTTTATTAAATAGACTTAAACAGTGATTCATTTAGTTATGTACATGCAGCAGAACTGAAAATCAAATTGCTCGTTTTGAAAGAGTGTAGATTAGTCATTGTTCATTCTGTTTGTTTATTTTTTTTAGTCTGCTAAACTTTAGCAGTCACTGTCATCTATAAATTTCAGGTGAAATGTTAAAATAGCCAAATTTCCCTAAAGGCTCATACCCTAGGGAATAATTTTTGATGGATTATTATCAACTGTAGTTGAGTTAAAACGCTCTTCCTGCTATAAATAATGGAATGTTTGTTATTTATAACCACGCCGAACGTGGCGGCTTTGGCGTAGGTATCAACAAATGCGCCACATGTTTAGTTGTTTCTATAGTGATAATATCTATGGCTTCCGCTGGGAAGTCGTTACACTGGGTACTAATCGAATCAAAAACAAAAGACAGGCCCTTTTATCTGCCCGGTTAAAGGCTGGCAATACTGTAAGTAGCTGCTAATAAGATTTTGCTCTCAGAATTACATCTCTCATATTTCTGGTTCATTTAATTTCCCATTTAGACTACCTTAAAGTCATTAAAAATTTTTGAACGTGTTTTTGTTCAGCACCCCCCCAGAAACAAGCCGAAAGGGAACAGGGTATTCAATAGTGTGCTCTGCATCCCCGTCACGTTGCTGTCCGTGTGTGGACTCCGCCGTCCCCTGGGCTCCTCTTCCCAGAGGAGAAGCTCCCTTCCCAGCGCGGATTTCCCAGCAGAGGGCACGCCGCCCTCGCACAGCGACTTCTCCCGTGCCCTGCGTGTGCGTGGCGCTCCCTCCGCTCACCCGCTGCCTTCCTTCTGCTGAGCCCGCCTGCCTGCTCAGCACCGCTCCGACGCTCGGAGAAGAGGGAAAGTTCGCTGTGCGCTGACTTCCAGAATTATTTTTGCTTGTCTACCCATTTTCAGTGTAGAAAGGTGGTAATGCTGCCTTACTGCGTGTTTGTAGCCTGGGCAGTTTGAGATGTTACAAGAAATATCAGTAAAAATCAGGCAGATCATAGAACCATGGAATGGTTTGTGTTGGAGGGGACCTTCAAAGCCCACCCGGTGCCACCCCCTGCCCTGGGCAGGGACACCTCCCACCAGCCCAGGTTGCTCCAAGCCCCGTCCAACCTGGCCTTGAACCCCTCCAGGGATGGGGCAGCCACAGCTGCTCTGGGCAACCTGGGCCAGGGGCTCACCCCCCTCACAGCAAAGAAGTTCTTCCTCAGATCTCATCTCAATCTCCCCTCTTCCAGTGTCAAACCCTTCCCCTGTGTCCTATGGCTCCCCTCCCTGATAAGGATATTGAAGGGGAGGGGGGAAAGAGAGAGAGAAATGGATAACTTTAAAACCTCAGTTTTCAAACAAGTGTTCTTGCCAACCAAGCTTCAGTTCATTTTTTTTTTATTATCTACAAATTTCTAAGCCCATTGTATCGGGTGTTTACGAGACCCTTTTGGTTGAGGTGGGTGTGATTTATAAATAGACAATTAGAAAAAGGTAGAAAGTTAACTTTTGGTAATGTAGTTTGTAGTTTCCAGCTTTTTAATTCCATGATGGAAGTAGTTTTGTGGTTTTTTTAACAGATGCAGCCTTTGCTAGAAGGCAGGTGGGCAGAGGCAGGATCTACAAACCAGGCGGCTGGGGCTCCGGGAAACCTCACTTGAATGGTCGTTCCTAGTACTTAAAATGGCTTTTATTTATAAAAGGTATTTATAGACTATTGCACACTTATGCAGGCATGGCTACATAAGTTATATTTTGCTCGTGCTTTATTTGTAACTGAGTTGGATAGAAAGAGGAGTGTTTATTAAATGAAGATGTAGAATTGAGGACAGTCCTTGAGTGACGTATCAGTGATACATTTACTGAAATAACCGAGCCCCGAGTGCTTGGTTTGCATTGGATTGTAAGTGGGGATGAGTGCCATAGGGAGAGGGATTCCAATGGTTAATAGGAAAAGATATTTTAACGGTACCTTGTGGCTACTCAAGTGGAATGTCAAATCACCTGAAGAGGGTAGAGCAGGGGCTTCTCCAGCTTTTTATGTTACAAAAGAGAACAAACATCCCGGCCTCTCAGAAGTATTTATTAGAAGAATTTATTTTACTTTGAGCTTTCTCTGGAGCCTGGAGAAGCCAGATGTGCTTGCTGGTAGGTAGACACCGTTTTGGATGATGAAAACTGTGTTTGAGCGCTGCCACTTCTGAAGCGGGGTAGCCGCTGAGGGCTGAGGAATGCGGCTCTGCAGGTTCCCGTGGAAAGACGGCTTTTATAATAACCGTCTCATCTGGTCTGACCTCCGGTTCTTGTTAGGTTGAAAAATTTATTAAAACGGATCATCTAGAAAGTGGTGGTGGAAGTGGTGTTCCAGAAACAGCTCTGGATGTCTGGATTCATACATAATTCCATGGTCCCCCTCTGACTCTGAGCTTTGTAGGTGTTTCAGTGGATAAGAACCCAAAAATGTAAATGTCAAATAACCTGCTCCAAAGGAAGGGGACCCACTGGGATGTCTAGTAACCACATACTGGATTGTAACTACAGAGAACCTTCAGTGATTCCTTAAACACTTATGGTAACTGATGGCAAATGTTTCTCACAAGTTTCATTATTCTGTGGACAATGAAAAAGAAAAAAAAAAAACCAAAACGTTTCTTTTGAATATTTATTGGTAAATTGGGGAAGAAGGTAAGTATCCTCCGCTGATAGGTCTAGATATGTAAAAGACTGAGCGAGTTTGCTGGAGAAGGAATCTCAGAAAAGCTGTGGAATTTAAAAAGATAGAATCATAGAACGTGTTGGGTTGGAAGGGACCTTTAAAGGTCAAGATTTGTCATGCTGAAGAGCAGGAGTTTTGCAAGAAGCGCTGCAGTTGTTCCTTGCTGATGCCCTCAAAGCTGCAAAGTGCTACTGGCACCTGCGTCTCATGAACCTTTGTGAATGATGCGGAGAAGAAACCTTTCATGACCGCCTTGGCAGTAAAGGGGGAAGAGAACGGCTGTATGACCTAACAGTTTGGAGGAAAACCAAACCCATGAATACCTGGGTCCAGGAAAGCTGCTGAAGCCTTGTGTCCAGATAAAGAGCACTTAGTTGTGTGCGTGGCTTTTTTTGGACCGTCAGCCACAGTTACCATCAGGCTGATGTCACGGGCACAGCGGTGCGGATCCCACTGAGTCATGTACGTGCCCGTTGGGAAGGAAACCAGGACGGCTTGGCATCTGGCCTTCCCCGAGAGCGTGGGGCTGGAGCCCGGGGCAGGCAGAGCCTTGTTGGCTGGTGTCTGCAGTTACACTTCTGTAGCAGCAAGAAATATCAAGTGGTTGAAAGCCTCTGAAAGTAGAGGCGCAGCAGACTGTTTTCTCAGCTAAAGCTGAAGATAAGTAAGACTGTAAATTGGACTCCGGGATGTGTGAAGCCTTTTTCAAAGTCTCAAATTCTTTCTTAGTTTTAACTACTAATTTGGAGTTGAAATTTATTAATACCAGGGATTTTGCAGTAGCACATCCAAGCTCCAAACTAACTGAGATCCCGTTGTGACAGAAGTTACGGATACTTCATAAAACAGTGTGTGCCCCCAGCTATTTACAAATAGAGATTGAAGTCAGGAAGAAACGAGATGAAGAGCTGGGGAGGGAGAAGATGGTGAAAATACAGTAGTGCTAATGATGGGCAAGTGGATGGTGATCTCTGGGGAGGTTCACGGTGGTGGTGTCTTGGTGGGGAAGGGGATGGTGTTATTTTTGGGTTCGCAGTGGTGGTGTCGGTGGTGGATGGGAGGATGATGTTATTGTGGGGCTTTCTGTTTGTATTTTCTGCTTTTTTTTGAAGGGGAGAGTATCCCATCTTTGCAGAATGGGATGCTCTCCCCTTAGAGACGATCTCAAACAGGCAGGAGGTCGAGATTAGCGACACTGATGAGAGAGAGGCAGTTTTTCTTAGAAATGTCTGAATTAGAACTCAGCTAATTGAAAGAAAACCCAGCTATTTCTCAGGGAGACGAGACACCCAGAGCAGGTACACTGGCCGGTGAAGCTGCGTGCTCATTCAGCCTGCTCCGCTGCACCGAGAAGCATTATCAAAAAGTTGGGATCAATAGAAATTCTTTCCCCTGTAATTTTCGGAAAGCGATTCTGCAGCGGTGGATCAGTTGTGCAGCGTTCTAGACAGCACTGCGTTTGTTTGACAAAACAAATGGGGGGGTAGCACAATAGGATATAGTGTTTGTTGCCACAATGGAAAAAAGCCTTTAAAATAGCCTAAAAATATTGCAAAGAGGAGGTTGCAGAAAAGGCACGCTGAGAATAGATGGTCTCTGCAGAAACCAAAAGATGAACAGGGTAAAGCAGGAAATACTCTAAAAGAAGAAGTGGAGAACAAACTGAGAGAGAAATAAATGTGGAAATTTTTAACATGTAGAAGAATTAACTGAGGAAAACTAGAATTTTACTTTTGGTATCATCGCACTTGTGTGCATCATTTAGATTTTATTGTGGACTTAGTAAGAAGTAATATAAAGACCGGATTGTTTTTTTCTGGGGTTTCAAAATAATTAAAGGCTGTTGACCATCTGTAGAACCTTTCACAGTGAGAGCGCCATGCACTTCAACACTGTTTGCAGGGATCATCCATTGATTGCAATCTACCAGGTTTTCTCAACACATTAAAGAAAAAAGAACCCCATCAGCTCACCACCAGTAAGTCTTTTTAGCACTTAGTATTTATTGAATTAGTAAGCTGAGGTGCTGCTTTACAGAGCTCCCTGTAGGAGACTCACCTCAAGCAGTTAATTATCTTGACATCCTTCCTGCTGAAGCCCTTCTTGGTGAGAGGAGATGAAAATCTTATACCCATCACAAGATTTTTGCAGTGGTACTTTGACAGGGCCAGGACTTTCTGTCTGCACAGCCAAAGCTAATATACCGGGAAGATAATTGCCCCTTTCACCTGGTAGCTGAAGGTGGTTTGACGCTTGCCCTCCATGGCCTTTGTGCATTCTGCTGCCTCACAGGTTGGGTCTGTGGGCTGGTGGATAAAAATCTGAGTCTGAAAGGAATTAGGCTGTAACGTATTGAATATTCGGTTTAATTTATGAAAGAGTGTGCTCTTTAATATAGTAACCAGGCCAGAATACGCGTTGCGAAGCAGTGTTAGATGCTGATGGAGGTATGGGACTGGAGTTGACCGCAGCTACCACTGGAATCGTCTCTGACATGTACTCCGGGGAAGGATACGATCATGAGTAATTCTTTTTTTCCCCAGACTATATTCATCACAAATTCAGAGGCAGTGTCCATTCATGGTTTATAGAGTTCTCAGGTACCGTTGGCTTTGAGGTAGTTGAAGGAGAATAGTAAATCTTCAGTTAAGAACCAGCTGTATTCTCACAGGCATCCGGCTCATCTTTCTTTTCTTATTTGAAAGGATTTTTTCTCTTTTTTCATTGTTTTCCAATTGATATTAGTATTTTACTTTATACTTGAAATGTGTCCTGATCTACCACACACCACGTAAATCCACAGAGGGAGCAACTTCCTCACGCGCAGGTTCTCCACTCAAAAAAGCCTTTATCGCCTGTTTTCTGTTGCGAAGCCAAGAGGCCCAGAGTTGAAGATTCTCACTGGTTTACTAATTACTAATTGGTTTTTTTGTTGTTAGTAAATACTAGTAATTGTTAGTAACTGCTAGTTACTAATTTACATTAACTGTAGCTGTATGTGTAACTCTTGTCCAGGGTAGCCTTGCCTCCTGTTTAAATCAGTGTTAATCTGAATTTTAATTTGAATGTGCCGTGATAATTGGTCCTAATTCTGCGTTGGAATGTCTTACAGGAGCATTACAAGTTTACCTAGGGGTAATTAGCCACTAGGTTACACATACATGGACTGCTGGTGAGTTAGATCAGAAAACCAGAACTGCCGGGTTATTTCTGAGCGCTCGTAAAAGCATTATCTGGCCTCCCACATCACTGGCATAAGTTCAGTGGATGTAATAACATTTTAAGACTTCATTTTGTAAGTCAACTTGGACTTAAAACACATTGTAAGCACATGACTCAGGCCAGCTATCCATCCTTGTGTGTTTGGCAGCGCTTGTCACCAGCCTTTCAATCTTCCTTAGATGGTCCCAGCACAGTTGCTCCTGTGAGATTAGTTTGCACAACCAGGACAATTTGTGAAAGAAAATAAAGAAACCCGTCTCTCACGGCTATCTTAACACTACACTTCACTGTATCTTTGCCCATAACGAACAAAAAATATGGAAGTTGTCTTTCAAAAGCGATTGCCTTGGCAGAGGACAGAGGGAGGGGCAGAGCACCGGCTTCCTCGTGGTTGGGGTGGATGGGGGTGGTTATCGACCTGCTCCTGTCCCGGCTTCCTCGTGGTTGGGGTGGATGGGGGTGGTTATCGACCTGCTCCTGTCCCGGCTTCCTCGTGGTTGGGGTGGATGGGAGTGATTATCGACCTGCTCCTGTCCCGGCTTCCTCGTGGTTGGGGTGGATGGGGGTGGTTATCGACCTGCTCCTGTCCCGGCTTCCTCATGATTGGGGTGGATGGGGGTGGTTATCGACCTGCTCCTGCCCCAGCTCCTGTTGTCCTCCCCTCCCAATACAGCGTCTGTGTTGAGGAGACCTTGTGAGTAAGCGTAAGAAATCCCTTAATTGGATATATTGCCCCTTGATTTAATTCCTGGTAGGAACATCAGACAACTGGTTTATTCCTTGGTCTTACATACTTTTGTTAAACTATTTTCAATATTATAGCACCAAAAACCCCCACAGAACTTGTTCACTGATGTTAGTTTCTGTACTAATTTCTTAGGTATGGTATAATGTAAATGGGTAATTCTGAATATTCTAGTACTATGCATTTTTTACTTTTCTCTGTTATCTGATTGCACATATTACCCTGCTCTTCGTAGTAGTCAACTCATTTTTGTCATTCTTTTCAAAACCAGAAATCACCTGCAAAGAAGCTGAGCCATGCAATTAGTAAATCCCTCGGTTGCGTACCAAGTAGAGAACCACCTCGCCCTGTATTTCCCGAGCAGCCAGAAAAGCCACTTGATCTTGCACATATAGTGTGAGTATCTATTTTCATCTATTTTTCACTTAATGATACAAAGCAAGGTATTTGTGGCCGTGTTTGACTTTGGAAAAGGCTAGCAAAAAGGATTTTTGCTTGGGTTGGAATTACAGAGTTGCAATGCCGTAATTGTGTGTTTCTCTGAAAAATTATTTGAAAGATACTGTTTTGTTAAGAATATCTTGTTAACAAGACAAGGGCTACAGAGTATGTTTCTGTGCAGTTAGACTAAGGCCTGACTGTGTTTTCCACTCGCATCTATTGGCATTTCAAAGTACCTTTTGCCCATCACCATTTTGGATCGGACTCTATTTTTTCATTTATTGTAGATTAAAATTATATAAACAAAGAAGTTAATGCTGCCTAACACTATCAGTAGCAGGGCGTAGCTCGTTGCTGCTGCCTGGGAGCGTTGCCTTTACGTTCTTTGTCTCACTGAGAGCTTTGCGGTGGTTTCCTGCTCCGTGGCCTTGTTGGCACCCTTTCATTCTGACCTTGGTGTCCAACCCATGGAATGGTTCCGATGAAATACCATTGTGCTGGTGCTGGTTTCACCAGACTGGAAAGCAGTCTGCTTCCCCAATTTGCGAGTTTTCACACCGAAAGTAAAACCTGAGAGAAAAAACACAAAAAAATTCTCTTCCTGCATATGTATAATAAACTAAGTCTCCAGCTAGATCTGTTTTAATGTTCTACAGAGTCTTGAGAAAAAGTCTCAGTCTTTTCATATATATCTAAATTTAAGGACGTGCTCTAGAGAAGAGTGAGGAGAGGAGCAAAGCAAAGGGACAGAATTTATGTAAACTGGATAGAATTTATCTAAACTGGAGGACTCCCATTTTCCTGAGTATCGCGTATTGAGTTCTGAGAGTAAGTGGAGTTGATCCTCTTCAGGTTTTCTTTTGAGGTCACAAATACCAGATTCTTCTTGAACTGTTTGCTCTGTCACAATTTCTGCATGGAGAACCGAGGTATTCAAATCCGAATGTCTTCTAACCCCTGACGGTTCAATATTCACAGTTCAAACGGTGCTGTTTGGCCTTTCCTAACCCCCTGTGATTCCGATTGACGGGCTCTTCTGTACGCTCCTTTTAACAGTCGTGGCAGTCATTAAGAAAAAGCTGGAGGCTAGCTTGTCAAAATATGGGAAAGGTGAGAACTGCAAAGCTTATCGTAGCGTGGTAAAACACTCCTGTGGCTTTCTTTTGTGAAAAGCATAGATGATCCATAACTTGACACGGCAGAGTAGTTGCAACACTAGAGCCTTTAACAACATAGTGCCGAGCTTTACTTAGCTGTGTGGTTGTTTTTTCCAGTTCTTGCATCACTAAATATTTAACAACTTTTATAACGCTTGCTTTAGTCCTGTGCAGTGAGGGGAGTTGATCTGATTTAATGGAATATAATTGTTCTGATTTTCTCTGTGAAATTGCACTCAAATTTATTATTTTTTTAAAAAAAGTCTATTGTGCTGCTGTTCAGTTCGGCGCTGAAGTCCGGGTTCTCCTAAACGAATGGCTTATCAGACCCACAAGGACAAGGCTGCGCGTTGTCCACGGAATTCTCTCCAGGCCTTGGCCAGGGTGTGCTGTGGAGCTTCTCACTTAGCTTTAAATCTGGATTTTCTGTAGCGCTGCTCAGCCTCATAGAAAACAATTTCGTGTTTAAAATCTTATCAGATCATGAATCCGTTCACATTTTTCTTTAGATTTTTCTCTGTGCTGCTTCCGTGTTGAAACGTACTAACATTCACAAGAGAAAATTAGTCGTTTACAATGTAATGCTTCTATAAAAAATAAAAGAACATGTAATTGCATAAGTAGAGTGTATGAAAATAATTACAGCCATGGAGTCGTGACTGCCTGCGGGAACTCATCCCGAAGCTACCAGCCAAAGTTCTACTCCTGACACAGGTTACCACATTTGATCGTTTACTTCTTTCTTTTGCTGGGATTCATTAATTTGTTAATGGATCAAACGAGTTTCAGTCTTCAGCTGCACCAGGAACGGTAAAGGCAAAAGCGGGTGGCTCACCATTGTGTGTTGTGGTTTTTTACGTAGGTGATTTATATCAGACACTAAGTAGCATGAAAATAAAATGACGATAGGACTAAATAGACCTACTGGGTTTTTTATATAAGTGCTATAAGACCTTTGGAGTTTTCTGTATAAGTCATAGCACTGAAATAAAAAAAAAGAAAAAAAGGGAGAGGAAAACCAAACCAGCACACAACCTTCCCCCAGTTTTCAAGTGTGAAAAGTGACATAGCCAGCGGAGATTCTTTGATAGAACTCAGCTTACAAAGAGGAATCGCTTAGGGCCACAATGAGTCATTATTGGGGTGTCAGTGATCATGACTTGGTTACATTTTTTTCATGTAAACGAGGTGCACATCAGCATCTAACAAATGCTTAAGAGGAAACTGTCCCACAAAGCTAAAATCAACTTCAGCTGAGTAAATAATGCGAACATAAAAATATTAATAACTAGGAACAGTTTAAGAATACTTGGCCAAATGCTCCAGGGAAAACACGGCTTGGAAGGGAAGAAAAAAGAGCTATGCTTGTCAAGGGAAGGAGAAAAGAAAAATTGGTAGCAAAGCATGTAAACTAATGCTTTAAAAGTCATTGCAGAATAGTTTTCAGGTTGTGGTTTGGCAGGGCAGCAGCTGTGCAATGTGCCCGCGGGGAGACAGCTGCCAGAGATAATCCAAGAGGATGCTGAACTGCACCGTCTACATTTTCAGTCCAAACCGCATTTTGAAAGAATTTCTTAATTTGGATACTTGCTGCTGGTTGTTGATATGTCTTGGAGCATTGGAAAGTTCCCAGAGCGCTGGAAAAAACTCTGTATGATCTCATTTCTTTTTTCAAGGCAGTGGGGGGGCAGGGAACGGAGTCAAACAGGGCAGTCTCTGACATGTTCTGTTTACCAACATGACTTTGATGGTGAATAAAATAATTGAGCAGTAGATAAGCTATTTTGTTGATCAGTAAATGAAGAGGTAACTCATGCCAATCAAGCATAGGCTTTTGGCAATTTAATGTAGTCAGCCTCAGTTTGTATCTTTTATTATGAGATTAATTTTGATTAATAAAGTGATACTGTTGGCATAACGCATTTATTATGAGCATTGAATAATTTAGAAAACAATAATCAATACAGCACATATACAGCAGATTGGGAAAAAAAATTGGTTTAGCTCATTGTCCTCAATATAAGTGCAAAAAAGGAGGATGCAGAAGAGGGTGTGTTTCCAAGCGGAGTCCTGCAGGGATCGAGCCTATATTCTGCGCCGTTAACAGTTGTTTTCATGACCAGCAGGAGAAGGTGTGAAATCCCTGCTGATCGGCGAGACAGGCAAACGAGGAAAATCGTGGAGGAGTGAAGAAGATTAGAAGGGCAGGGTGCTGGGCAGGATGACTCAAAGAAAATTAGTGGAGGTCATGGTACGCAAGTGGCTGGACGTGCATTGTGAGGTGGTTTTGTGAACAGGGATGCAAAGAGGGTGGGAGAGCAGGAGAAGGTGCCCGTCCTGCCTGGCGGTGGCAGGACCCTTCTTGGGACACCCCGCGGTTACAGCACCCGCCATCGACACAAATATCGAGAGACCAAAGGGTCTGAGAAGGTCAACGAAAATGAAGAAAGGACTGGAAATAGATACAGGGAGATGCTTAGCTTTACATCCAAAGACGCGAGTAATAGAAATATAACACACAGAGGTCAAGAATGATTTGATATTTCTAAAAATATCTATCCTAGAGAAATTAAATATAATCCCGGGAAGCTTTAGCAGATAGGCTTAACAAAAGATCAGAAGTCGAAGCTAAACAAATTCAGAATAAAAGAAAGTAGTATGCTTTTAATAGTGAATATAAGCAAATAGTTGTTAGAATACATTACCAAAATCAAAAGTGGTGGTGGAATTTCCACCACTGAAACTTTAAAACTTTAAAAATGTTAAATCAAATAAGAATTCCAGTCAGTCTTATGTTCTGTGTTTGACAGAAGCTCAATTATTGCAGTGTTTCCTTATGGTTTTATAAGATAGAAAAATGCATCCAAAATTTTAATGTAGTCTCAGAACCAGGAATTTTATGGAATCTGCTGCTAGAGCACTGTAAGTATGTTCCATAAGGCAGTTATGGATTTGCTTTATGTACATTTCCAAAAATAAGTCAGTGTTTCTGAAACTACCTCCACCTCTCTTCACCTGGATCCCAGCAGCCATGCTGGGTCAGGAATATGAAGACGGAAATTCTGCTATTTCGGTACATTCTGCTTCTCTTCCCCTTCTCTCTCCCCCTGCACCCTCCTCCAGGCTGTGGGCTGTGTCTGGGTGGGAGCTGCCTGGCTGCTGTCGGGTAATTCCACAGGAATCACACTCTTTTTTAGGTGTCGGTTTTCTGAATACGATTGCTGGAACCCGCGGGCTCCAGAGGCTCCCCCTTTTTTAAGGGATTACAGTCTATAGGATGGGAAAAAACTAATAGACATTAAAACAAAATCTCTTTTTAGTTTGTATTTGATAAAGCAGGGATTGTGTTTGACATGGATTGGCTTTGCTGGAAGAAATCATTTAGAGTTTCCTTCACTGCAGTATTATTTCAGGTTATAACTTGATCGTTTCCCCTGGCTCCGGATCCATCAAATGCAAACCCCTCCCAGTAAAGACTTTATTTTAAAATATTGTCTGAGATGGATCCTTTCGGTGATCCTTTCGGTTGCACAGTCTGTGAAAAATTACCGTTCTTAACTGAAATGAGTATTATGGCAAAAGCTGGCACTGCCAGAATCATCCTACAGCTGGCATCACGGCGCCGAGGTGTCCCCGCGCTGGTGCTGACGCCGTCGGTCGCGGTGGCCGTGGTGACAGATGGGCTGCGTCACGCCGAGCTGTGGCAGCCAGCACTGCGCCCCTCTCCTCACTGCAAGGAACCAGAGAATTCCCGGCAGAATGTGGCACGTGTCACCTCCGCAGCCCTTCCCTTCGCAGCCTGGGGGAGTTCGGCATGACGCGGGGTTGTGCTAATGAGTTACACTGTGGTCGGTGACAGCTGACGAGGAAACGTCCGTTCCACTCCAGTGGCTCAGGAAGGGAATCTGTCTGCTACGAGTCACTCCAGGTGACAAACACATGAAGCCACGGAGAGATAAAGGACGATGGATTACGTCAAATCAATGTTAGAGGACTGGAGAGGCTTCTTTAAGCCTTCCTGTCACGTTCAGTGTTCAAGGCCAGGTTGGACGGGGCTTGGAGCAACCTGGGCTGGTGGGAGGTGTCCCTGCCCAGGGCAGGGGGTGGCACTGGGTGGGCTTTACCAAACCATCCTGTGGTTCTGTGATTCAGTTAGAATGTGAATTAGATCCTTTTTCTAGCAAAATGACACTTCATAGATTTACCTGGGTTCAAAAGACCAAGACAATAGGTTTAACTCTTTGAGAAAGGCAGAAGTTTCTGAATTCAGAATGCGGCGTGGTTCTGCATCGCCTGCCAGAAATCACAATGACCTTTCTGTTCTCCACCAGCAATGGTATGACCGACTTGGGTAGAGATTCGGGTTTGACGCTGAATATATTTTCTTGCGGAATTTTTTGCAATGATAATGTGTGAAAGGTTTGCCTTTGCAGATGAAAATAAATTTTGTGAGATCTTTGTGAAGAGTTATGGCAAGAATACCGGTTTGCAGGTTACAAAGGTGTTTCTGGACTGTCAGATACATGGGGCCAGAAGTTTTATCTTGTTTGACTGTTAAAAAACTACTCATTGACTGTTCCCTTCTTTTCCCCATGAGCACTTTCTCAGGCAGCGATGACTTGGGTCTCTGTCATTGCTTCAGCTCAAAACCCTGGAGGGAGCAATGACCTGTCAAAAATCCTATCCCTTTATCTGCTGCTGCTGCTACGGACAGCTCTGCTGAAGAGCTGGAAAAATACGTGGATTATAGTGGAAACCAAACCCTGGTACGCTTACAAAACTGCCTGTTTCTTAGCCCAGGCTGCCTCTTGCCTCTGCAGTGCTTAACAGTAGGGCTAAAATGTCGTTAGCTGATTTAGTGAGTCTGCTTTTGGTGGAAATAATTTCTTCGTGCAGTTGCCAGAAATCTCTGAGATTTAGAGGTGCTGAGACGCCTTGTAGCCTGAGGCGCAGTGCACCAGAGATGCTGGCGTGGCTCAGAGGAGATGCTCTTGTGAGCTGCCTTCGTGCTCTGGCCCCAGGAGAAGGGAGAGAAGGTCCCTTCCACCCCAGAGCGTTCTATGAGCGTACCTGGGTGATGCTGGCCACTGGAGCTCGGGTATCGTGGCCCCTGGTCCCGGGGCATCATCTTTGGCTAGCAAGTTAATGTCTTAACCTGTGCGTTACTCTACATCTATGTGTCCTTTTAAACTGCACTGTTTGGAATAGCTCAAAAAACAATACTCCTAGCAAGAAAAATAATGTTGTGTTGAATTTTCAGTAATTGTACATAACTGCCGGACGCGCCCAGTGCGATAAATCGTAGCGCAAAACAAAATGCTTCACTGTTGTTTCCTGCCTGGAAACCCTCAGGAGCCCAACCCCACCCGATTTCATAATAAATTTTGTAATGACAGTTGTGATTATGTAGGGTCTCCAGACAAATCAACGCAGCCTGGCTCACTGACTGGACTTCTTTGTGAGTCCCCTACGGAGCACCATGGCTAAAGGGAATCCAGTGGGTTTCGTGTATTTGGATTTCCAAAAAGCCTTTGAAAGGATAATTAGCCAAAGGCTGTTAAAGAGGTGAAGCTACCAGGGGAACTGGAAAAAAGCTCTTTTGATGTACTGATGTGTTTCAGGTTGGGGAAGCGGAAGGCGGAGGTTAGTGGTCAGCGTTGGGGGTGGAGGAGGGTCAGTACTGGGGTCCCCAAGCAGATCCCAAAGGGACTGGGTGGGATGGCCCCTCTGACGTTCCCGGTACGGCAGGGCCGGTGTCGTGTGGAGCACAGACCGTTTGCTGCGGAAACCACCCGCTCTGGGTGGGAGCAGAGACTGCTCAGATCAGCAGTACTCTCATACTCTCATACTGCTTCGTCCTTGGTACGAGGCTGGTCTGACTGTTAGTGCCAACTGCAAACAAATTTCCTCCCAGTCAGGAAAGTTTTATGGAAAACCTTCCTGTAAAAGCTTGGTGGCCTCCAAAACCTCCAGGAAAATATAGATCCTTTCTCTTAGAATCAAGGGTTGCCGATCCAAATTGGCTTCTTAAATGTATTAAACAAAATTTAGATGAACGCAAAGGAAGGGAAGGAGAAATATGCTTAGGTTGCCAGTATTTATTGCAAACATACATCAAAGATGACTTTTTATAGAAGTTAAGGTCAGAAAACATTAAATCAGCCAGTCTGACCTCCTGTATCTCATTGATCATTAAATGTCACCACGTTCCTTCTCTACTGAGCCCAGTAATTTGTATTTGGGAAAGGTTACCCTCCATAAAGGCACTCACTCTTGATTTCCAGAGGTTATAAATGCACAGTTGCTCGAATAGTAGTTTGTTTGAATGGATAGTCTTCTTTCCTGTTCAATATTTGTGGTTTATTTCCTTTTTTTTTTCTCCTAAACTGTGTTCTGTTTCCAGCCCTTGATTTGCTTTCCTTTCTCTACCCAGGCACTAATACATTGCCATGTATATGTATGTTCAGGGATCAGATTAGCTCTGCTTTCAACAAATTGCCTTCACTGTCCGCTGTGGTCTATAATCCTTTTTGTAGTCACTGCTTTTGGCAACAGAGCTCTATTCTCGGCATCTACTCTGCATTTTTATGTCCTAGATGTATAACTTTACATTTGGCCTTATTTAAATACAGTATAATATTAAAACAAAGTATTAAAATACAAGTTCCTCCTTGGCCAGGCTGGGGAGGGCGAGGAGATGCCTCTTGCGCAGGGTTCAATGCCCTGAACCTGCAGCGTGTGAGTTACTGGCAGACAATTCCCTTTGATTACCAGGAACAGGGGAGAGAACAACCTGTTACCTTCCTGTGCCTAACGGATGAGAACAAGATAAACTGGGTAATTGAGAGAATTTTCTCTCTCGTCTGAAGTGGGAGCAGTGTGAAGAAAGGAGAGCAGTACGAGCTGGAGGTGTGCGAGTGCCTTCCTCCCCCCTTGCTACGGGTCACAATCAGGAACCACCAAGAGAAACTTTTGCTTTCAGCATTGGGAGCTCGGAGGTTTTCTCGTTGCACTGTTGCGTGTCTGTGTGGTACAAATTCACAAGTTTGTTGCCCGCTTTCTTCTTTTCTCTGAACTTTCGTACTGGAAGTGATTCCAGTCCTTCATGGCCACCGTTTCTGCTGGTCCACGTGGTGAGTAGCGGCAGCTGGCCGTCCTCCCTTGGAGCAAGGAGCCGTGGGTTTGTGCCCATCAGGATGAAGAGCTCAAAGTCCCCCATGGCCCCAGGGTCACCTGCCTTGAGTCCAGCACCCACCTTGCCGCGGTGCCACCGTGACCTGAAGAAGGTGACCTGGACACTGAAAAGCACATAGAATCACAGAGTGGTTTGGGTGGGAAGGGACCTTAAAGGCCCCCCAGTGCCACCCCCTGCCCTGGGCAGGGACACCTCCCACCAGCCCAGGTTGCTCCAAGCCCCGTCCAACCTGGCCTTGAACCCCTCCAGGGCTGGGGCAGCCACAGCTGCTCTGGGCAACCTGGGCCAGGGGCTCACCGCCCTCATCTTAATTATCGCCAGTGATTAGGTGCTTGCACACAGTTGTGAGGCCATGGCATCCTGCAGTTTTTGTCTTTTTGCATTTTTTGAAAATTGCTGTATTTTCCCAAGATCTGCAGAAGCATTTGGTATGAGTTTATTTTGCTGGGATACGATGGCATATTTTTAACTTTCATGCTCATTCTGTCACTGCTGAGGAATGGTGTCTGCTTCTGTCACATTATAGGCGTTTTTTACCAAAATTACATAAATATACATTTAAAAATGTAAAGATGTTTAACAGAAGACAGATTACATCTTTTCTTATAAAAGGGCTATATAGCTGAGCATGTTTGAAATGCATCTTTTCCTTGATTTTGCTACTCTCTTAGGTTTTGCATTTGAATCCAACACCTGCTGCATTTAATTTTCCTTCATTTCCCAGCGAAGGCAGCATGTTTCTGTTTTCTGTAGTCATGTTGATCATTGCTTTGTCAGAACTAGCATTTTTCAGGTGTTTCGACACCAGTGGTTGGGTTTGACTGATACCCCGTGGACATCTTGTTCATAGTCTGAGACTGGAGCTCGTTCCCAGTGCGTGGGCTGGGCTCCAGCCTGTCCCGCGCAAGGGGTCTGCGTCTCCTGCCAGAGAGGGATTCCTGATGCATTGACATGCCTTTTTCGGGGTAACCTTTGGTTCCTAAATGGTTCTGCTGCTTTGCAGAGGCAAAGTGTTCATCTGGACCTGTTGGAGCGGGGCCAGAGGAGGCCCCGGAGATGCTGGGAGGGCTGGAGCCCCTCTGCTGGGAGGACAGGCTGAGAGAGCTGGGGGGGTTCAGCCTGGAGAAGAGAAGGCTCCGGGGAGACCTTCCAGCCCCTGCCAGGCCCTCAAGGGGCTCCAGGAAAGCTGGGGAGGGACTCTGGGTCAGGGAGGGGAGCCGTGGGANTTTGCTGTGAGGGCGGTGAGCCCCTGGCCCAGGTTGCCCAGAGCAGCTGTGGCTGCCCCATCCCTGGAGGGGTTCAAGGCCAGGTTGGACGGGGCTTGGAGCAACCTGGGCTGGTGGGAGGTGTCCCTGCCCAGGGCAGGGGGTGGCACTGGGTGGCCTTTAAGGTCCCTTCCAACCCAAACTATCCTGTGATTCGATGATTAACACGGGGCAGCTCTCCCCCACATTCCCTAACAGCCTTCAGCCCTGGGGATTGAAACATATTTACAGCATATTTACTTTGGGATCTTTGTTTTTTCCTGAAATGTTTTGGCCTCTGTTATAATTGAAGAGCTCAGAGTAGAAAGGCTTGGATGATGTGCTTGTTTTGATTGCAGCTTTCCTTATTCTCCATGACAGAACAAAATTTTTCTTTATTTTGAATTCTTTTTGCTTGTTTCCGTGGTAGGCTGTGAGGACGTGCATTTTTTGCTGGCCGAAAGAAATCTTTTCTTGATTTCAGGCTGGTAGAAGGTTGTCATGATATTTTCCAGCAGAATGAATAGGAATCTCCGAGTGGTTGGATTATAATTCTGGTTGTTTTTTTTTTTTAATTCTTTTTTATTCATCTGGTACATCGATCTCGTAATGATCTTTTCACAGTAGTAGTAAGCAGCTGTCACTTGTTCCGTGACAATGTGATATTGTCAAGGGACTATGTTATGTCGTCATGTTATGGGATATTGTCAGTATTTATTTAAAAATAATTTCACATCTTATAATGCTTGTATTCACAGTCATGTTTCTGGAAATGCTGCTGTTAATCTGGGACAGAATATGGAGCGTGTTATAATTCCTTTTATACTTGAAAAAGGAGCTGAGACTTTTTTAACACTGAAGCTACTGATGCTGAAGCCAAACAAATTTCGGTTAAGAATCTACTTTTTATGACCAAGATAGTAACGGAATAAACAACCAAGGGAAGTTGTTGTGACTTTTTCTCTTTGATGCCTTAGACCCAAACTTGTTGAAATTAGGCTTTAGGCAAACCCAAATGACTTGTCGCAATGCTGGGGTACGTGGGTGAAATTTAAATTTTTGGTTTGCTTTGGTTTTATGTGCATGACATCAGATTACGTGGTAGAATAATCTCTATTATACTTACAATTTCTGAATCATATATTAATTTTTCTTTTAGTTCAAAATGAACAGGAGTTTGTGCGTTGGTGTGCATGTATTGGTTAGATCTTGTATTCTGGTCAGTCTTTATTTCTGTTCCTCCCTCTCTGCTGCTCTTTCCTTTCCTCCTTCCTTTCCAGTTTCTGCAGCTCCTCGGTGTTGCCGGGGTCTCGCTGCCCGGGGCTGCTCCGTGCCCCTGCTCTGCGGGCAGCGCGTCGGTTCCTAAAGTCTTCCATTTAGTGATGCTGCTGGAGCCTGGGATCCTGCTGGAATAGGAGGGAGTCTGATCTGCTGAAAACTTTAAAATCCCAAATGTCTATATGGCAAATAACTGAGGACCTGGAATTCTATGAAGGAGAGAAACTACTCCGTCCCGTTGTTAATCCGGGGGGGAATGTGCCATAGCTGGCTGAGGGCAGCCTCGTTAGACAGCCACACTCTGGAAATCAGCCTTTTAATCTCAGTGTGGCGTTCCCTTTGTCATGTTTGAGTTCCTCTTGATGAATATTGTATTTCGAAGAGGTAAGTTTTGCGCTTTTCGATTCATTCATTCAGGGGGAAGAGGGTAATGAAACGTAAAGTGTTGTTTGTTAAAGAACTTCGCATCTGCGTCGGTGCGCTGCTGCTGGCTGACAGGGCAAGGGGCACGTCTGTCCCTTCACCTGCAAACAGCTCAAAATGGGTCAGATATATATTAAAAAAAAATAAAAAAAAAATCCCCAGTCCCTTTGTATCTGGACAATTCACCCTTGACCGCCTTATCCATCCTGAAGAGGTTTTGTCGGCGGTGCCCGGGAGATGCTCTGTCACGTGGCGGCTCGGTTTCCGTAGAGACGGCGCGGTGCCGGGATGCTGATGCGGGATGCCGGCTCGGCGGAGGACCAGGGAGGCGTTCGCCACCGCACAGGTTTGCCGGGTTTGCGTTCGTTGCTTTGGCGTGAAGGCGTTCGCCGGGTCTCTGCTGCCGTCGGGGCGCCTCGGGACGGCGGGGAGAACTTCTCTGGGTGCCGCCGAGAACGTCGTCCCGCTGCTCGGTGAGGGTTTGCGGGGAAGAGGGATGGCGGGGAGGAGCGGCAGCGTGACCCTGCTGCCTGCTTTGAATTCTTGCTGGCTGTCGTTACCAGATGGCAGGAGCAGCTTCGGAGGGGGGGTCGCACCGAACGCTTCCCTCCCCGCTCTCCCCTGAGTCATTTCGAACAGGGCAAGAACAAAGTCATTATGGAGTAATAGCTCACTTTGATGCCCTGTTTACAATGAGAATTATTATTAATAGGTCATTCGTACCCAGGTGACATTTTAGTGGAAAACAGCAGAATTTACCGTGACGTTTTGTCATGAGAAGTAATATGCATATTGCAATTTACTGGAAATAAATAGGCATAACAACAAACTCGTGTTTGTGTCAGCGTCTCTGAGCAGTTGCTGCTATTCCATTTCCATGCTAGAGAGAGCAGCCAGCTGAAGAACGCTCTGTAATGTTTTTGTTAGAGATGTTGCAGACAAATAAATTGGCTATTACATAAAAAAAAAAGGCAGTGAAGACTTCATTTTAAAATTGCTCAGAAACAATACATTGTCTGTGTTTTCAGTAGGTGTTACCGTAGTGCTCAGGGATTTATTTTTCTCTTCTTATCTTTTTGTAAAATCTTAAATATCTGTATATATTTTCAGGTTTCTGATTGCTTTTTAACTTCTTAGCATGCTTCATTTGTTTCTGATCATCCTAACAGAAGCATACACCTTAAACTATTTTTTTTAGTTACTACAAAGCCTGTAAAATGAAAATAGTCTGTTTGTCCTTCCTGCTGCTAAAATCACCTCAATTTTCAGGTTTTTGGAGGACAGAGCAAAAAGAGGAAAGCGTTGAGCCCCTGCCCAGGCGCAGGGTGATGCGAAGCCGGGCTGAGCGGCCGGAGGTCGTTAACCGTGATCCCGGCCAAACACGCTCAAAATGCTTCCCTTTGGCAAATCTCTCAGCTGCTATTTTGGGATTATATGTTTTTAACCTGAATTGTTGTTGGATTACACGTTGTTAATTATTTTTTCTGCTTTCCTTTGCATCAAGGTGGCTTTAGGCAGGTTTTACAAGTCGGTGGCATTAGGGAAATTAGTCACAGTTAAAAAACAGATGTAAAAGCTCCCTAAAGGCATGTAGAAAACTTAACATTTTAAAGGGAAGCAGAGATGGCATTGCTCATTCCTAGTCCACAAATAAAAAAAACCACTCTTGGATCGTATAAGAACAGGAATTGGCTCTTTTCTACTGTTTAAAATAACAAAGAGAACAAAGGAGTAATTAATGTGTAATATATACACACATATTTTCTTGAAAGTTGCTCACATGATTCTCACCAGAATGGGGTGGTGAGATCCGATTTAATACTGGAGTTGTTATGTTCCATTTTTATAGGAAAAAGAGTGTTGGCTCAGCATATCCATGGATGTATTTGCCCTTGGTGCTCTCATTGGAGAAGTGTTAGTGGCTATTTTTAAACAATTCCGGATTTTTTTCTTATAAATACGCTGTCAGAAAGTAGCCTGGCACAGTGAGGAGCTGCTGACAGTCAGCTTGGGCTTGGAATTCACAGAAGTCTGTGCAGAGTAAGTGTTTGTGCCTTCCTGAAACTGTAGTCATATACAGTATTTTAATTACAATGCAATAATTCCTTAGAAATGTTTGAATGGTACTATAATCCGGATATCTTAAGGAGCTGGTAAAGAGCTCCAAGGAATTTTACACCTGGTTCTCTGCCATTCCGGGGCAGCCACAAGCACGTTTCCACTCTCAGGTTTGTTTCCTCTGCACAATTAATTGGTTTGCGTGTCCCAGAAATGCAAGTTACTCCTATTTGTCGGGTTTTTTGTTGTTCCCTGCTCAGAAAAGAGACTGAGTAAATATCAGAAACTTAAATCTCTCTTCTTTACTGAAAGTGCACTTTGACTTTAAACAGGCTTTATTTTTTATTTAACAGTAGAAATAATGTGTAACAATTTCCCACTTTTTGAGGAGGTTTTTTTAATTTATGGGGGGAATCTCAAGGGTAAGATCAAAGACAAGCCAAGGGTTTTTTTGAAAAGCTGCCTCATGTAACCTCCAAGTGTGATCCAGCTCCTTTTCAACAGCAGCAAAGCTCCTTTGGACGAATTGGAGCTAAATTTGTTGCACTTTTAGATGTCTGTTTTTCCAGTGCAGCGTCTGGTTGGTTTTTTTTTTCCCCTGCTATTTCCTTGGCACAACGGGCTCATTCCATGAAGACAACCCAGCGTCGTGCACCCGCGTCCGCGTCTTCAGCTTTGTTGCTCCATCCATGGACTCTCAGCTCCCAGCGCCGCTACGGCTCTATCTACCCACTTCCACGAAAATGAGCGTTTCTAGTCCCTTCCTGCCGTCAGTTCTCTGCAGCCCTTGCTTGTGCAGAGCGTGAGGCGCGTTCTGCTGTGGCTCGGGCATCGCTCGCAGCACGGCATCGCGCACACTGCCTGCGGAAGACACTTGTGCCGCTGTCCCTGAAAGCAGAATTGGTCTCTGCGACTGCGCAAAGCACAGATAGGACCAACCTGAGCTGCTTTGGTTCCAAGTCCCACCTGCCTGTGCGACAGAACGCCCTTGCTGTTTGAAATTGAAGAAATATGAAATGGTTTCAGAATAGAGATAGAACTCCAACAATTCAACTCTCCTTAAAAATTTCTCATTGTAGCAGCATATTTTAATTATCAGAGTTTCCTGATGTAAAGCAAAGTGAGACTTTTAAACTATTTATGGAATCATAGAATCATTTGGGTTGGAGAAGACCTTTAAGGTCATCGAGTCCAACCATCGACCCAGCACTGCCAAGGCCACCACTACCCCATGTCCCTCAGCACCACGTCTGCCCGGCTTTGAAATCCCTCCAGGGATGGCGACCCCACCACTGCCCTGGGCAGCCTCTTCCAAGGCTTCACAACCCTTTCGGGGAAAACATTTCTCCTGATATCCATCCTAAACCTCCCCTGGCGCAACTTGAAGCTGTTGCCTCTTGTCCTATCACTTGCTACTCACCATCTTTCACCACCTTCCCCCCTTTATATGGAGGGAGAGGGTGGTTTCTTGTTTCTTAATCCAAAATGCTACCCAAGATTAAAAAAAAAAAACAAAAAACACAAAACCCTCTAAGGAAAGATGTAATATATTTTTGGATTGTGCATAGTACCTCTCAAAAACGTATTTAATATTATCAAATATTCTCCTACAAAAGTAGCCAGAAACCCTCCTCTCTTTTCTAGGTGAACTTAGTGTCCCAGCGCAGTTTTCAGCCTGGAGCTGAAATGTTGCCTCCTAAGTCCCGCTGCCAAGAGACACCAGAAACCTTGGGTTGATCTGGGAGCCTGGCCAGGGCCGGCGCGGGGTTCAAGGAGGTAAATTACCCGGCTGCTTGGCTGTGGCCAGGGCTGCTCTGCGGGATTCTGTGGGGCGGCTGCAGACCTGGCTGCAAGGTTTCGGTGTACAGATGGGGAAAAGGAAAGAAAAGCCCAAAAGAAAAAGAACAAACCCTTCTTAAAATGCAGTGATTTTTATTTCCGAGGTCTGGATTGCACGCTCTGCAGCAGCTTCCCATGGCGTTGCTCAAACCTTATTTTGTGACTCTACAAATTCACTCTTCCTGAGATGTCATCGTGCCAGTGCACTGCATGAAGAGAAGGTACAGCGTAGCAGGACAACAACGAACGGTGTGTTGCGTTGGTTCGTCCCCTGGGAGGGACCCGCTGCCTTGCAGCACCTCCTGGTCTGTTGGTGGCTCTGAGAAGATGGGCCTCAGCTGCCCTCCAAAGCCTAACCTTCGGTTGGCGTATTCTGCCTTCTGAATTCTTACATCTGGTGTCTGATGGATTTTCTTGTTTCATAGATTAGTCTTCAGTCATTGGAAGAAATCGCGTATGTATATGGCAAACAAAAGTTTCCAAAACTTCTGTGAAGTTTTTTCCTCACGTTTTGGGGCAGAAGAGCTCAGAACACAGACACGGACGTTACTGCAATTATTCCCTAATTGAGAGTTCACGGAGTCCAAGTGAATCATCACAGATGTTTAACCTCAACCACAAATACAACAGAGATCAGAAGATTTCTTTAAGTTACTTCCTGTGCAAAGTAGAAAATACCAACAAAAAATCAGGCATTTTATAAAAAGCATTGAAATTCCTGCTATGAGGAGCCTGCCGCGGCCCTGGGGGTAGTTCCTGGGCTTTGGTGCACTTTGGTCATCGCCGTTTCTGCTCTTTGGATTTAGTTGTATCTTTTCTTGGGTGCTGCAGCTTGGTTTTATTAGAAATAAATCAAATTTATATGTAGGTTGCCATCAAATCACCACATAATTGGCTGCTAAATAGGAGGTTTGGAATTAGGATTGCCTCTGTGAAAAGCGTGTTTTCCAGCTCGTAGTTGTTCTTGTGTTCCTTTGCTGAGCCGTCCCTGCTTTTCAGCCTCCCTCTTGAATTTAGTTCCTAAAATTGGGTGCAATTCCATGGGTATTCTTACAGAGCCAAATGCAACAGCAGCCCCTCAGTGCCCAGAAGCTGCTCTCCTCCTTTCACCCATGGTGGCTGCGTTTGGCTCCAGCCTCACACCAGGGGTCCTTCCTTCGCCCGCTGCCAGCCGCCCTCCTGCCCTCTGCAGTCATTTTCCCAAGATGGAGACAATTTGTGTCCCCAGCCTGTTAATTCTGTGAAAAATGGTCATTCTAGCATCCCCTTCTTTGCTTTCTCTTGTGAACTTTTAATTTTTCATTATTAGCTATTGCATTTTAAATAGGTTTTCCTTTTCTTCGTTGGTCTGCCCCCGGTGCCTCCTATTGCAGAGCTGTATTGATCTTACATTCCACTTACTCAGGCATGGAGTCGGAGGGAAAAGGCAGCAGGAGATCATTATTGAGATCTGAATAATAAATAATGGGCCTTATCTATGGTTTTGATTATATATAATACACTGTACGAAAGAGGTCATTCTTTCATTTCCACCTACTTAATGATAGTTTTTGAGTAATTAGGGGATAAGAGTTCATACAGCAAATAACAGTAAAAGAATTACCCTCTTAACCAGTAGAACAAATTTGTTCAGTAGAGACCATTGGACAGAAAATTCACCCATCCAGTGCTCACTGTTATCAAGTGTGTGGTGTGACCTACTAACGTCGGAGCTGATGAATTCCAAAGCAAGTGGGTATCTGACACAATTAACTTCCACAAGTGTTTCAAGTAATTGTTGAACTCTTCAGGCACGTAGAGTGGAATAGCAAGGGCAATGTCTAAGAAGTCTGAAACCATTTTCACCTAATCTTATTTAAAAGTCGTTCTGTGGGCTATTCTGAAGCTGTTTGAAGCTTCAGTATCCCGCAGCATTCCACAATATCCCTGTCTGCTCCCTTCTCTTTTAATTTGGTGACTGCCTGTATTGCACAGTTAGCCCGAGTTATGTACCTTGTCCGCCCCAGAGTCCTCGCCGTTTGCACACAAAGCTCTGAAATACATCGCAGTGTGTTCTTTGAAACAGTGTTCTCTTACCTGGCATGGGTCAAAGCTTTCACTTTTAGACATTCTTTAACGTATTTTGGCTAGATAATAGCCAGTGCTTGTGTAAAATCAACGTGCATGAACCTTGTATGGTCTGGTCTTCCCAGCTGCTTGCTTGCACTCGCCTCCTGAGCAGGTGTAGGTTTGTAACCATAGAATATCTCAAGTTGGAAGGGACCCGTGAGAACCATCGAGTCCAACTCCATTGATGTTAGTGAGTGCCTTGGTGCAGACTGCTCTGTTTCTGCCCATCATCCCAGCTCAGACTGATCAAAGCCTGTGGTGTAAAAAGGAAAGGCCGCCTGATTGCGGATGGAGTGTGTGAGGTTAGTTGAGCACTGGCGGAGGTTGCTCAGAGAGGTGGTGGAGTCTCCATCCTTGGACATATTAGGACTTGGCAACCTGCCGTGGCTGATCCAGCTTGGGCAGGGGGGCTGGACTAGGTCATCTCAAGAGGTCCCTTCCAACCTCAATGATCCTGTCGTCTGAAGTAGCCAACTGCAGGAACCACCCTCAAGATGCTGGGGCCAGGGTGGTCAAGGAGACTGTTGAGCAGTGCCAGAAACCATCGGTTAACTCCCGATTCTCAGTTCCCTGTCTGCTGCCACTGCTTACGGGGTTTGCCTGGATCATTGCTGCTGATCAAACGCCATCCCCTGGCAGATTCCCGAATAAATGCTGGGCGGCTTTGATATCAGAGAGAAACTGAAGATGCGAAGTCAGAGGAATAAGCCCTTGATCAAGTCCTAGTGCTGCGTATCCTGTCAATAGGAGTGTGCCTGGGACCTTCAGGAAGAACTTCTTTGCTGTGAGGGGGGTGAGCCCCTGGCCCAGGTTGCCCAGAGCAGCTGTGGCTGCCCCATCCCTGGAGGGGCTCAAGGCCAGGTTGGACGGGGCTTGGAGCAACCTGGGCTGGTGGGAGGTGTCCCTGCCCGGGGCAGGGGGCTGGAACTGGATGATTTTTAAGGTCCCTTCCCACCCAAACCATTGTGTGATTCTCTGATTCTTTGCCAGTGAAGCCAGCCAGCTCTGAACCGTCACATCCATGCTATTGATCTTTCTTACCTTCCAAAAGAGTTTGGCTACGTGTGAACTGCTTACTGGGAGTTGTTCCTGGCTCCTGCTAACTCCCAAACGACTCCCAGGAATTCTTTGGGAGAGAGCTGTTTGACTCAGGCCAAAACCGCACTAGGGTCTGCTAACAATTTAAACGTGCAGATGATCCCGTTCCGGGATACTGGAAGATTCCCTGGCACTGTTTCATTTATTAGTGTAAGTGGGGCCAAACTGGCTCTGGATCAGGCCATCAAACTACGTTCTTCAGGATTTGTGGGACATAAACTGTAGGAACAGTTTGAAAATGAGACATGTTGGGATGGGCTCTAGGTCTTTTACTCGGTAAATGGTTTCTCCCATTTTTATTATTATTTTTGGAGAATTTGCAATGCAAGGGGGAAAGGTTTCAATTGTATTATCCATATCATCCTTCTAGAGCATTTTGCGTACCATCAAATGGCTTTATTCTTTTTCAATGAGGGAGGAAGCCAACCGTTTCCTTGCTCCCTTGAACCTTCTCCCCACCACTCCACCCTTCCTTTTGGTCATTTAGATCCGGTGACCACTTTGCCAGAGGGAGCAGACTGTATAGTTGCTGTCACTAGACCTCGGTGGCCGAGATACGCTTCCTTTTCGTGGTCGTGTCTTGTGCTTTTTTGTCCTATTGCGGTGTCTGCGCCATGACAGGTAGGGGTGAGACTTGGAGCAGCCCAGTGCCCTTGTACTGCATCGAACATGTACCAGGTCTTGTCTTATTTGGGAGAGTTTTTGAAGAGGAGAAGTTGCGTACAAATGGTGAGATGCTCAGGCAAAGTGCACTTCAAGTGTTTGTCTCTACATCTGTCTGCCTTTGCCACTGCTTGGTAGGGTCCTCAGTCAAGTGGCAAAACAAAGAGTCAATCTCCTTTATACGCGAGGCTGGAAGAGTGTGTCCTCCTTTGGCTTTTGGATTATTACAGAGTAAAATTGGCCGGAAAGGAGGCTTAAAAACAAAACAGTAGCAATAGATCCTGTATCTCGTCATCTTAAGCAAGACCTGCTAGAATAACAGGAAGCACAGGCAACCCACTCATCATCTTTGGTGTGAACAATGTCCGCGTTGTCCCAGTAAAATAAATGACGTATCATCCCAACGTCAAGCGTAATAACGCCTTTACTGGTGGTGATGAACCTACCAGTGCACGCGTGAGGACGGGACGACAGCCTTCCTGAATGAAATGTGCACGTGCTCCTTCTGGCAAACAAACCAGCTATTTTGAGGATTAAAACCACGTTATCTGTTTTGTTAAATGTACTAGGTATCATCTGTAAAAATGTTGTCATTTCTCTTAAGTCAGTACTATCCCAGCATCAACTGAGATGCAGTCACCAGAGTGATGTGCCACAAGGTAGCGGCAATGTGATAGCCAGCCGCTGGTGGTAGTATCAACCTGCTTTGGAAGTGATACTGCCTCATCCTTATTTGCATCCAGATAATGAAGGGACAAGATAATCTGTTTGTACATCTCTGTAAAATCCTCTGTCGTCTTGTGAGGGTACCAGAATCACCATTGCCGCCTCCAGGCTGGCATCACAATGGGTTTCTGCCACATGAGACAGTCCTTTCTATGTGTCCTGGTGTAGAACTGCTTGGTCCTCCTGCACAAACCCTAATTAATTGCAGCTGTAACACGTGTCTCCACCCTCTGAACTCCCCTTCAGGAGCCATCCCTGTGTGCCAGTGACCACAAATGGCTGCTGAAATGCTGCTGGTCACATCACTGAGTCTTTTCTCGGTCCTTCTGCAACAGTAGGACCATCATTAATCAGAACAAACAGCGGTGGATCACCCGTGGTTTGGCGCTGTGTGAAGCAGGTAGGAGGAAGGAGCGCTGGTCCTGAAGTTCCTCAGCCAAGAGCGCGGTGCTGCAGAGCATCCCATGGAAAATGAGCGTGGTCTGCCACGGCGTACTGTAGGACAAGTCCTAGCACGGCTTGAGCTGGTGACATTGGAAGAACAGTGATGTACGTTCCCATCAGTGTTAGCACTAAGCTGGCAAAATAAGGGAGGGAGACGGGGGCAGGAGAGTGGGCTCTGTCCGCATTTGAGTGTTTGGGTGATATTCTCGGGAGAAATAACCATTTCACATGCACACAGTCCTGGATGTCGTGTACCGCAGTGGGCTCGTACCCTGTATTTAGGTTGCTGTGAAGAAGGAGGTTGTGACAGCAGTAGGTCCAGGATTATTGGAATTTGGCCTGAGCTCGTGTTGGTATGATAAACGAGTGTCGCATCCCCCGGAACGTGGTCTTAGATGTGGATGCGGTTGTTGGCTCATGAGAGCGCAGGAGCTGGTGTCTGCTTCCACCCAACCCCCAGCGGCGTTCCCCGAGCAAACGTCAGTACCAGTGGTGCGGCTGCAGTGACGTGCAGGCGCGAGGTAGCTGAGGAAAGCGAAGCGTCGTGGTTTGATTCACCATTTCTGTGATGTGTGTCGTGTATTCGCATGTGTAGTATTCAGCCAAATGTTGTTTTGCAAACTTAAGTTTAAATAATCAAAACCTTGCCTATGGAGTTGTCTAACTGTGCTTACCAGCAGGTAGCCTTTCTAAAGAGTGGCAAGGACAAGGCTCCAGGGAGATCTTATAGCAGCCTTCCAGTACCTGAAGGGAGGCCTACAGGAGGGATGGGGAGGGACTCCTGATCAGGGGATGGAGCGATAGGACGGGGGGGAAGGGTTTGACACTGAACGAGGGGAGACTGAGATGAGATCTTGGGAAGAACTTCTTTGGTGTGAGGGCGGTGAGCCCCTGGCCCAGGTTGCCCAGAGCAGCTGTGGCTGCCCCATCCCTGGAGGGGTTCAAGGCCAGGTTGGACGGGGCTTGGAGCAACCTGGGCTGGTGGGAGGTGTCCCTGCCCAGGGCAGGGGGTGCCACTGGGTGGCCTTTAAGGTCCCTTCCCACCCAAACCATTCTATGGTTCTATGATTCTAATCTCTCTTATTGAATCAGCTCTCAGAACAGGAAAGAAAGCACATGTCTTTGGGGGCACAGCCTTGCTTCTGTCACTTCAAACCAGCACAGCATTTGTCTTTCTGGGAGAACTGGGTGGCCCTGCTACCCGACGGGGATGGTCCTTACCGTGGGTGACTTCAGTCCTGACTGTTCTTTGGAGGAATCTTTGTGGTGTCTCCTGAGAACCAAAGCCGAGACAGAGCAGGGAACGTTACTGTGCGGTTATCAAAATGTATTGTCATGGTTATGGAATAGGATGTGATAAAAGTGAGTCATGCTTCTCTTGCTTTGAATCCTTCCTGATATGTTATAATAGAAAGAGATTAGTTTTAACACGGTCGTTCGTGGGAGTCTCCCACCGGACTTCCAGGGAGCTGCTCAGGCATTTCTTCGCTGCTACGAAAATGCCATGCAGTAGAAATCAAGAATTAAGTTAAATCAGTTTGCACTTTATAGTCAGTATCTTTCTCAGCTGGAGGGAAGTGCTAAGCAAAAAGCGTTAATAGTGCGTGTGCTGTTAGGAACAAACAATGCTAATGAATTCGAATGACTTGTACAGACGAAGGAATCAATCTCACTTTATTGCTTTTTCCAGCTGGCCCCTCATCTGAGAGGAGTGGAAGGATTGCCATGGCGTGGTCTCATTTTTACGGGTTTACACAACGTGTGTTTCATCAGCCATTAGTTATCGTTTATGGTGGGGGTTTTCACTTATTAAATTAGGGTTCCCTATGGATTGGGTTGCTCTTCCTTTGTCGCAGTCCCTCTGCTTAACTTCGGGCCAGTCTCGCTGATGCTGTCAAGGTCTGGACTGCCGTGTCTGCTACCTGTGATGCCAGCCTGCCTGGGACCTGGAAGTGCTTTGTGTTAGCTGTTGCCTACAAACGTCCATAGAATTATCTGTTTTCCTTTAAATCTTTCGTTAAAATTCCATCAACATGCCTGTAGATCATGATGATGATGATGATGATGATGATGATTATTATGCCTGTAGAGTAGTAGTAATAATAATAATAATAATAATAAAGTAGTAATAGTAATAATCATCATCAGAGACTATGGTCAACCACTCTGTAGCATAGTGGGATGTAATGTCAGAATGATTTTTCAGTCTCATATATCTAATATATCTAATACAACCTTTGGTTTCTGCCCGCCTTCGTGTGTTGGTCCAGTCTTAGCTGTCATCCTTTGTAATTCTCTTTGCACAAAGAAACACAACCCGGGCTGTCAGTGGGGTTCCTAAGCAGTGTCAAAAGGACTAATAATATCTGTTACAAAATCTTGCTAGTTTAGAAATTCTCAGGTAGTAGAGCAAAACTCAGCTTCACAGTTAGCAAATATGTAGCGGTTCAGTTTGTAGCTATGTGAATAAAATAGCTACAATTTTAGAAAGAATGACAAAAAAGAGTGATGCTTGTCATGCTATTATCCCCATTAATTCCATCCCTAATTAAAAAGTAGCTTAATTCCAGGCATTATTATACGAGAATTAAACACTGACATTTATTACAGTGCTAATCAGCGCACCTGAATAATTCTGTCTTTTTTTGGTATATGTGATACCCACCCTGGCTCTTACACCCAAAGCATGGCATAAGGGTGGGAAATGCGGTCAGTTCCCCATTTGACACGGACACTTTAACTCCCGCTGCTTGAAATCCTGCCCTGGCCCGGGACCCTCCAGACCCTCTTTCATTGTCCTTCCTGAGGGGCAGCGACATTTTTCGGGTTTTGGGATTTCAAGTGTCAGTCTTCGACTTCAGACCCATCAATTCCAGATCTGACGGAGCATGCTTGCGCTCCCCCCCCCGCCCTTTTCTTTTTCTTGGCTGCCGTGACAGCCCTTAACCCCCAAGTATGGATTGCTTTGCCTGAGCTCTGCATTTTCCGAGTCTCTGGGCTCTGATGGAAGCACATAAATAATGTGCTTTGCTGCACACCAGCAGTCTCAGATGGGAGAGCGGTTTAGAGCGGAAGGCAGTTTGGTAAATTTTGTTTACTGTTGCTTTTTTTGTAAAGGTCCCTCTGCAGGGTGATTGTCCAGCACAGCAAAAAGCCTCGAGACTTAGTTCCCTTTATTTATTGAGGTTTTCGACTTCTGAAGTCTCAGAATTGTTCTGGTTTTGTTCTGGACCTTCACCAACCAAGTCTGAGGGAAGACAAGCAAGTAATTAGACCTAGGCTTAATTGTGCTTTTCTTCAGAATGTGTAATGATTGATTTTCCTGCTTAGGAAAAGTGTTGACACAAAATAGCGGTGACGAATCTATTTCTTGTTTCTCATTTTTACACAAGATTAGTCTCCTATTTAGACAAGATTACTGAGAATAGATGGGACAGCAACTTCGGTTACAGCTGGATCTCGTGGGTTTTACTGCAGGTAGGAGACGGTAGTTAATAGGAGTAAATACTAGTGATAGGGAGAAGTGAAGATCTTTGCTGATTTTATTAGAATTACGGCAATTACCCATAAAAGCTTATTGACATGTTGAGGAAGGTGAACAAAAGATGATCTAAGGTGATCTTGTGATCTAAGAATAAAATATCATCCATCCTGGGTTAGACCAAAAAGCCGTTTAGTCCAATATCTTGTTTCCTGTAGTAGCTAGAACCGGACAGTGAGAGAGGGAGCCGGTCACGGCAGAAGAGACAGACGTAATATTCATACGTAAATATGTTTGGAAAAAATGAAGGAGGATGAACAAGTGCCAGGGCTGGAAGGCTCAAACTTGTGATACCTTCTATAAAGATGATTAAAGGTGTTTTAGCTTCAGAATTAATTTTATGACATTGGCATACCTGCGTTGTTCTGTCCGGTCTGTGTTCCTTCCTTCCCGAACGCAGAGGACTCACGTGGTCCCTGTTCTCAAGCCCTACCCAAATCTCTGCTGTTTGTGTTCTGAGAGCATCTGCCATGGCTGCGTGATGCTTTGGTGCGTGAAAGCGCGCGGTCCCTGGTGGGAGGCTGAACAGACGAAACAGACGAAACCCGAGGAGACCACAATAACACGAGTACCCAAAGCTGGGTCTTTTCTTCTGTGTGGCCCTGCCCAGAGGAGCCCCATCATTAGATGCTTCTCCCAGGACCACTGTCACGATGAGTCCTTGTCCTGGCTTTGAGCCTGCACCGCTGGTATTTCATAGAATCATAGAGTTGCCTGGGTCGGAAGGGACCTTTCAGATCACCGAGTCCAACCATCGACCCAACGCTGCCAAGCCCACCACTACCCCATGTCCCTCAGCACCACGTCTGCCCGGCTTTTACATCCCTCCAGGGATGGCGACTCCACCACTGCCCTGGGCAGCCTCTTCCAAGGCTTCACAACCCTTTCCATGAAGAAATCGTTTCCTTTATCCATCCTAAACCTCCCCTGGTGCCACTTGAGGCCGTTTCCTCTTGTCCCATGGCCTGTTCCTTGGGAGAAGAGCCCGACCCCCCCTGGCTACCCCCTCCTTCCAGGGAGTTGCAGAGAGCGAGAAGGTCTCCCCTCAGCCCCCTTTTCTCCAGGCTGAACACCCCCAGCTCCCTCAGCCGCTCCTCACCAGACTCCTGCTCCAGACCCCTCACCAGCTCTGTTGCCCTTCTCTGGCCACGCTCCAGCCCCTCAAGGTCTGTATTTCCTCGGTTATTTCTGGTTGCCTGGCGAGGGGTAGAATACCAGACATGGTGACTGAACGAGTCAGCACCTGCTTCAGTGCAAATTTTAGTTTTGTAAAGGACACCGTCATGTTTTTCAAGCTACTGAAAGTTTACACGATCTGCACCTTGGACCTCGCATGTGGGATGGCATAAAAGACCGACGGTGTCTTGATTTGTGCTCCCTGGCACGGGCTGGTCTCTGCCCGCCTGGCTCTGTCACGTCTTGTAAGCAGCAGGAAAAAGAGAGAAGGAGTTTGGTTTCTCAGGTTCTGTGGTGCCACCTTTGTCCCAGTTCCCGGGTATCTGAAAGAGTTCTCTTATTTTTAGGTGCTTTTCTTCCCAAGAGCACCCCGGGCTGATTGAATACACCTTAAGTGCCAGATAAGTTAAACCTGAAAAATTAAACCTAACAAAACAGAAGAAGTTTTGAAAGAAAGTTGTAAGCCCTTCTTGATGTACATCAACGTTGTTTTTATATCGGCTACAACTGAGGGCAGAAGATGCATCTTCTGCATCAGTGCATCTTCTGGTGGTCGCTGCCAGTGTTGTTCTGAGGGTTCCTCCTGCCTCAGGTGTCCAGATAGTTACGTTTTTGGGTGATATTATCGAGGCAGAAAAATTTCTCCTCAGCAGCTGATTCAAGCATGTTTGTCTGTCTTTGTTATGTTGATGGGCTGTAGCAGACGCTATCACGAGCATCTCGGAAGGGGAGTTCGGTTATATTCCTTTTAAACTCGAAGTTTTGGTGCAATAAGGTTGACCTGCGCTGAAAGTCCCAGGTTCCTAAAAGGCGCTCTCATTGCTGCAGTGGGATTGTGGCCCTGCTTCCAGCGTCCTCCTGCTTTCACGAGCAATGCCATTTTGCTGTCATGGTTATCCAAGAAAATATATAGTGCCAGCTTGACGGAGTTACAGTTTTTTGAAAAGATATTCCCTAAAAAATGTATAAATGGCCTCAAGAAATTCTCTGTGCTGGGAATGACTTTATTGTATGTAATAGAGAAGACAGAATTGTGCTATTAGAAATCTTTTAACCAGGTGTTTGTATTTAATTTTTTTCTTTGCCTTTATCCCTGTTAGCAAGGATTTAGCTGGAAAATGGAGGACGCTGGTATTTACAGAACTGGAATGAACCTGTGGAAATGTCTCGTAATGATACTAAAACCAGATTGCAAATGGTGAATTGCCTCCACTTTCTTATTAGAAGAGTCGTATAAAAACAATATTGTAACGAAATAAAGAATTACCCTGCGCTCAAAATAGTAGACCCACGTAGGTGAGCTTCTGTGGGGTAATGGAAGACGCGCCCTCCTGTACGATTTGTTCCTTGAAGGAAAAGGAATTCTGTGCAAACGCGTCCCGCGGGTGGGGGGTGCGTGTTCTCCTCTGCCCTGGGTGCTCCTCACCCCACTGCCCCCGTCCCCGCGCTGAAATGCTGCACTGCGGGCCTAAATCCACCCGTTACTGGGAATACTGGGGGGGTGCAGAAATCCTTTGTCCCTCCCGAAGGCAAAAACCCGGCTAATGCACACAGAAACTGTGAAAGGAGGTGCTGAAAAACACAGTTTGGGTTGCAAAAGCTGCATCTGGTGCAGCTGCTCCCCTCCCAGCTGCGGGTGCAGTTTTACCCAAAGCTGGTACCTGAATCTTTGGGGAAAAAATTGCGTTTTGCGGTGTAGCCGCGGGCAGAGCATTCATCACATTTGGTCAAGAAGAAGTAAGTAGGGAGCTAAAGGGGCAGCGGGAAAGCACTGTCAATTAACTGCTCGTTACCACAGGATGTATTTGCATGTTCACTAGCAAAATGAATGGCTTCCATCCACCGCGGTGTGGCACATGGGCGGCTTTCCAGTGCGTTATCATCCCATTTCTGCTTCTTTGTACAGTAAGAAGCTCCTTTTCCAAAGGAGCACATTCAGTAAATATCTTATGGCCAAATCATTTCTTGGTATAATGTTATATTTGGAGCAACATTGATATTATTCATGCAGCATAATCATTTCTGGGCGAATCTGTCCGGAGCGAGGACCGAGAACTGAAATGCTTTAGGACGTGGAGAAGGAATGCACTAAGCCGTACAGGGAATATATTCTTTGGGATGTTATATGTTTGACAACCAGGTGATTTTTTTTTTAATGGTTGGTTGACTCTCCGGATTACTGGGCTCTGAAAATTGTGGAATGAGTTAAGCTAATGAGTCTTAATGCCATTCCTAGCGTTGGCACCAGGAGCAGGCTCGTGGTGGCCGTGCTGGGAATGTCGGGGAAGGCGAACGCTGCCAACGCTGTTGGGTCAAACAGCTTCTGCACCTTGGGCTGCAGAAAACGGAACTTGGCCAGGATTAATTTCAATATTATTTCTCTGGAGATACTCAAACCCCCCCTGGACGTGTTCCTGTCCAGCCTGCTCTAGGCTGCTCTGGCAGGGGTCTCCAGAGGTCCCTTCCAGCCCCTGCCAGTCTGGGATTATCTGTAGCAGATCGTAGTGAAAGTGGATGCTAAGATGGTGGGAAATACAAGCCTGGGAAGAATTTAATCCCTGTTCCAAGAAAGCATGCAGGAAGCGTGGTGTTTTTCCCCCATCAGGGTCTGCACAAGCCCTGGGTTGTCCAAGGTGCAAAGGGAGCTTTCAGCTCTGCACGGCCCACCTGCGCAGCTCCGCAGGTCTCCTAGTGCGTGTGTTCGGGTGTCAGTGGAGGGTAGACATCAGCAAATACTGATTCTGTGATGGAAACTGCAGCTCTTCTCTCCCTACGGCGTGAGTTGTGCAGCAGAAATGTCCGGGGACGTCCCGCTGGGCTCCTCCTCTCCTCCCGCTCCCTGCACGGCCACGGGGGCACCGGGAACCTGCAAATAATGGGAGCGTCAGCCCACGGCTGTGTTTTGTAGGGCAGTAAGGAACACGAGGCTCCATCCCTTTGTTTTTTCCAACTGACTTTAACTTATTAAAATAAAAACCAAACAGATGGTGTATGTGGCTGTTGTATAAATGACCGCTTGTTATAATAAATCTTTGCTTAATTTCTTTAAACATTTCAAATTACTGCCTTAATTTGAATGGTTCCTACATCTGCTTGAAATACTAGACCATGCCAAAGGTCACCTCTGTAATGACAAATATTAGTTTTATCTTCATTTTACTGTAACACATTAATTGTGAAAAGCAATTAGGCTGGAGCAGACCAAGCTCTTCAGGTGTCTTTGGGCAAAGCCGTTTCTGCTGCTGCGCCTTGACCTGGAGTTGTCACAGAGCACAGCGGTGGCCTTTTCCCTGGCATTGGTTTTGTTTCCTTTTTGTTGTTTTTGTTTTTTTTTTAAATCACTAACTGGAATAAATATTTCTGTTTTAGTCCTCCTCGGCCTCTGACTAACATGAATGACGCCATGGTGACCCACATGTCCTCTGGAGCACCCACACCGACAAAAAGGTAGGCGTGCCTCGCCATAACGGTTATTTATTTCTGTGAGAGGTAAAAAAATACGGAGTATGGATTTTGTATCACTAGGACTCTTCTAATGTATTTCAAATAACACCGCCACTTCAAAATGTGTGTGCAGCATTCATACTATAAGGAATTGTTTGCAGTGCTTCGTTTTGTTCTCTCTGAAGAGTGATTTTCTTTCATTGGAACAGATGTTATTACATGAGTGTGACTGAAGAAATATCGAAAGAGCGCTGAAGAGATTTTGGGTTTTCTTTTTAAAGAGAGCCTTACTTCCAAAGCTGCTCCGAGGAAGGCTGGTTTTGTTGTATCACAGGCTCCTCTGCTTACGAAGGGCTATTCTGTTCTGCTGGAGACATTGCACGTGACGCGTCTGCTGCGTTGCCGTTGTTAGCGCTGGCTCTCCTCCACGCCAAGCACAGCTGAGCTGCCAGAGGTCTTACGAGTTGCCCAAGTCTACTCGAGGCATTTAGGTTTGACTTGAATTTGGGTTTGCATCTGCCTAGTTATATATATGTAAATTATTGTATGGACGTACGTGTGTAAACATGCCAAAAACTAGCTGAATCCTGTATTTGCGCTTTTCTTTCTTGTCAAGATGCGCTGGGGTGAATAGGAAGGTGGTTCACTGCGGACTTCTCTTGTCCAAAGCTGTGAATGAATAAATGTTCCCTGCGGGGAATGAGAAACCCAGCTGTCGCTATTTTGGTGACAAGGTGCTACTCAAGAGACAAGGCAGATCCCTCCTTTTCAGCAGCAATCCTTCAAATGGAACTAAGCAAAGATCCATGTACTTTCCTTCTACTTTCCGTGACAAAGTCAGTCAGTTGTGGATGCAGGTTTGAACTGGCTACGTTCAAATGATTTCAAAATCTGTCTGTAAATCATTCTGTGTAGCGTCCACAAACACTGCACAAGGTGCAGGACACTGTATGACTTCAGGTGTGGGATGTGGTTGAGTCCCCATCGCTGGAGGTTTTCAAGATGCAATTGGAGGAGGTGTTAGATCGTCTCCTCTGGGCTCCCCTTCCCACGAAAGACTGGACCAGGATCACCTTGTGAGGTCCCTTCCAACCTGGGCTGCTCTGTGCTTCTCTGAAAAACGCCTTTTGCTGAATGAGAAGCCAGGAGGCTGAGAGAGCAGTCAGTTCCCAAAGCCGGTGCTTGACAGAGTATTCACGTAGGCAGTCCTTAAGCAGCATGACCCGTAGCATCTTCTCATTTATTGGGTTTGGGGCAACTTTGTGGGCAAGGTCTCCTGCATTGTCTATGCTTTTAGCCTCCGCTTGGGGTCCTGGTTTGTTCGCTGTAGTGCAAACAGCGATCTTCCTCAAATCTCTGTCAGAGAAGCTCCTGCGTTAGGCACACGTCTGTGCACACAAGCTTGAAACCTTCCCCAGGTAGCAATGTCTGCCAGGTTCTCCTGCAGCCGCCTCAGAATGGCACAGGTGGCACAGAATGGAATGGGGTAACCCTCCGTCAGTTCCGACTCGGGAGCAACAGTTAATGTGGGTACCGATCACCCAGTTCCCTAGTTTCCGCTTCTTTGTTTCACTTCATTTTCTTAATCCAAACTGGATAATTCACATTGACAAAATCTCTAATTCCACGTTCATCAGGACCGTCTCACCTGTCTGGTAGGGAGATCTTCCTGACGCCGTCCTGTCGTGTTCTGGCTCACCAGCATTTCGCCCCTTCCCTGAGTACTATTTCACGATTAGTTTCTGTGCTGGTCAGTGGGTGCGATAGGTGCCTTTTGGTCTCACGAAATAATGTGACCCCCGGAACCATTCATTCCTCTGCGCTTTCCACACAGAGATCTCTGGCTTTCTCAGATTGTGTCTACTGTTATCTATAAAAATTGTGTCTGATCTGGAAGAAGAGGAGAGTGAAACTTGAGTGAAGATTATCCGCAGCGAGTGTCTGTGTGTTCCTGGCTTTGCCAGGAGACAGACTCCTGCAAAATTGAGGCTTCGCATGGAGTATTCTGGAGGATGGGCTCTGATGGAGGGGGTGAAGCACTGCTCATGGATAGGCTTTTCAGTTGACGGTTTAGTTCAAGCGCACAGGAACAAATACTTTATTAGTAAAAGAGCAAGTGAGAAGTTACCTGTATTGGCTTTATTGCCGAGAATTGCCAGTATTGATCCTAAAGTACATTTTACCTAAGGAAGCACGTCTCCTTTTTTCTTTTTTCTGTTTTCTGTTTTCTTTTTTCTGTTTTTTTTTCTTTTTTCTGTTTTCTGTTTTCTTTTTTCTGTTTTTTTTCTTTTTTCTGTTTTCTGTTTTCTTTTTTTCACAGAATCACAGAATGGTTTGGGTGGGAAGGGACCTTTAAAGCCCACCCAGTGCCACCCCCTGCCCTGGGCAGGGACACCTCCCACCAGCCCAGGTTGCTCCAAGCCCCGTCCAACCTGGCCTTGAACCCCTTCAGGGATGAGGCATTGACAACTTCCCTGGGCAACCTGTTCCACTGCCTCACCATCCTCACAGTAAAGAATTTCTTCCTTTTCTTTTTTCTTGTTTTCTGTTTTCTTTTTTCTTGTTTTCTTTTTTCTTGTTTTCTTTTTCCTTGTTTTCTTTTTCCTTGTTTTCTTTTTCCTTGTTTTCTTTTTTCTTTTCATGTCAACATCTAGAAACACATTCAGGATAACGTCTTTCACATCATCATCTGCCAGCTATACTTTTCTTAGTCTGTGGGCAGAGGGGCCTACCAGTTCCCTTAATTTGAGAAGGGGGCCGCCACAGGAAATGCTGGGGAAATACCCTGTCAAGCACTAATGCAAAATAAGAAGAGGGCTGGATAATACGCCCTGACCTTTCCACTTGTTTTCTTGGCCACGTTGACCTTACAATACACTGTTGAGATAAGGAGTAATGGAACAGCATTTTTGTATGGGATAAATGAGGGAAGGAAAATCAACAGCTTATGGTAAGTAGGTATTAGTAGGTAAAGTAGTGTTTAAGGTAAACACTAATTAGATTGTGACAAGATCTCTGCATTGTCAGGGGTTTTAAGGGTACGAGAATTGCATGCTGATACTGTGTCCTGTCACCCGTGATGACAAGTAGCAGATGTTTAGGTAAGATGATAAGCAGCAAGTCATTAAGTCAAGTCTGTATGTCAGATTTTGCTCTTGGTTTTCGCTCTTGCTCCCCTCTGGCAGCACTCATCACTTCCTGACTTGCAGTGTGTACAGAGACCACTGCTTCATGAGTCCAGCGTCCACACGGGAGTTCTGCAATTCAATTATGACCTGTTTAAGAAAATTCTTCCTTTTTTGATGTAAAATTCGCCTGTTAACCTTCTTCATGCTACATGATATTGTGTATATCCCACCTGCTTCTAGCGTAAGAGTCCTTGTCTACTTAATTCTGCCTTGCACAGAAGACGATCTGTAACTCGGATCACACTCATTGTTCTTTTCAGTACCTCCTCTTCTTTCAACATTTCTTTTTCATCTGGGATTACCAGAACTGCACTTAATAGTCAAATCTGAGCCCACTTTGGTGTCCCAGTCCCATATTCTTCTGCTTGTGTGAATTGCAGGGACCGCAGAGACTGTCCTAAAGGCACACAACTAAAGAAATCTTTCTCTTCTCTGATGGGGACAAGGTTACGCATAGATCTGGATTTGGTCACAGGAATCCCAGAAATACTGGATGTAGAAACTGCAGTGATCAAGGGAAACATAAACAGCTTTTCAACAGTGCTACCAAGATTAGTATTTTGACTAATGAGGACCTGTTAGAATCAGCAGCTGGGCTTTAGAATCAGCAACACCCGTTGGCTTGGAGCATTTTTGTATTTATAAAGGAGCAAGGTCTCTGTTGCTGCCGGTTGTCCAAGACAAGATCAGGTAGACCAAAGATAATTCAGAAATAAGGACTTTGAGAAATGAGACTTGTTTGGACATACGGCATGTCATCTGCCTCTGCGCACCCTGAAATTGTCAACTACCAAGACTTGCTTAAAAAATTCCTCGTGAGAATCAGTTGTCGTTTACTAAATCTGGCCTCATACATCTGTAGAAGGGAGCTGAGCGAGATCATAAAAAAAGACTGGATGGTAAGAAAAATGTCAAGATAGACTACTTCAGCCATTGTGGACGATCCTTGGTCACAGTTATTACCCAACCCCATACCAGTTGATTGCAAGCAGCTCGTATTTTGAAAAACATGCAGGCAACTAGAGGTGATTTCCCATTGAAAAGCACAGAACTTTGCTGTACTCTGATAAATATGTCATCCCCTCGGTGATTCAAAGGCTGCATTGAGATAATTCAGATGAAGACCTCTATCACACATATCCTTTGCAGATGCCATCCCCAGCAAAGACTGAGAAAAGGAGTTGGAATAAATTTGGAATAAACACCAAACAAACAACTTCATTCTGCGAAATTACCCTTGTTGTCATCCTTTGTCCACAGTTTGCTCTTCATGAGAGGTGAGACACTTGCAGAAGTGTGGAATGGCACTAGACCAGTCCAGAACACATCTTTAGAAAGCCAAAATCATCTTACTTTCAAGTGTCATCTTTTGTCAGGCATCATGAGAACTTACAGGCAGCAGATCCATGGTAGATGTCACCATGTGTGGTGACCGTACCCATATTAGTACCCGCCTCTTACCAAGGGCCTGGCTCATCCCTCTTCAACGGGATTACGAAAGGTCACTTCATCCAGCAGCTTCTGCAAGAGTTCATGGGAAGAGGCTGCTTCTCTCTATACTTGCTTATTACAAAGAAGGAACAGGGTATTTATGTTCTCCTGGCCCTGGAGGGAACACAGGCCGCCCCAGGCTCAGGTAGTAATGTTTGCCTCCATCCTTCCAGCTCCTGGGGCTCTCAGCTTGCAGAACACGTACTGCACCATAACCACCCAACGAGGGCCTGGGGACGCACCTGAGGCTCACGGTGGGACCCAAACACATCTCTGGAAAGGTATTGTCATTCACACCCTGCTTAGCACCTTTGTGCTTTGTGAAATACCTAGTTGTGGTGATGACGTACACCCGCCCAAGCCTCGTCAGGGTTGGTTTGGGTTTAATCACACAGTAATGAGCGATACAGGCTTCATCAGGGCTTCTCTGTTTGTTCAGCTGAGGTTCTACAGGGAGCGATCAGTGAAAGCCATTTTGGATTATAGCATTTGTATGATCCAGACCATCTCCATCCCTGCAGGGCTTGCCTGCTGGCACTGCTGAGGGGAGCAATGCTGAAAAGTACTTTGAAAGTAGCAGAGAGTATCTTAGGCCGTGTCCACACACCCCAGAGAAATGCTGCTCACCAGGTTTTACTTCACAGAATCCCAGACTGGCAGGGGCTGGAAGGGACCTCTGGAGATCATCCCCTCCAACCCCCTGCCAGAGCAGGGTCACCCAGAGCAGGTTGCACAGGAACGCGTCCAGGCGGGTTTGGGATGTCTCCAGAGACGGAGACTCCCCCACCTCTCTGGGCAGCCTGTGCCAGGGCTCTGCCACCCTCACAGGAAAGAAGTTCCTCCTCACCTTGAGATGCAACTTCCCGTGTTCCCGTTTGTGCCCGTTGCCCCTTGTCCTGTCCCCGGGCACCACTGCGAAGAGCCTGGCCCCATCTTGATACTGCAAAAACTTTGGCTTAGGGCATGTATAAGTATTTCAAAAAGAATATGGAAATACTGCAAAATTAATTAAAAGAGAGCTCTAGAAATATCTAAAAGCTGGAAAAGTGATGCTAAAGGAGCATTATCTGTTTAGTTTATTAAGGTAGGGATGGGATTTGATTGCTAGGTTACAAATACTTATACATGGAATATATGCAGTAGCAGGGGGTTTAGCCTTGCACAGAAGAGCGTTTCAAGGTCCACTAACTTCTGCAGAACCTCTGCCTACGGCCAGTCAAACCGGCTGGTTACAACATCCGGGGATTTAGCGTTAAGCACGAAAGGTAAAATCCTTGGCTATTGTCTGAGCATGACGGAGGCTGTGTGTCTGTCCCAGCACGCCCCCACCCCTGTACAGGGTAATAGTTCCAAGTATTTGGGGACTTTCAGTGCACTGACCGAACCACGGATACGCTGGAGCATTAGTGGTTCATCCATCATCTAGTTTGTCAGGGGCATAGAAGCACGTGTCTGCGTTGTCTTTGTGCCCTCCGCCTCTTTAAACCTGGAAAATGTGCAGGTGTCGGCAGTTAATAACAGGGTGAGGTAGGGAGGAGAAACGGGGTTTTCCCCCTTTGAAAATTTCTTATATTTCTATTTTGTCAGTTCACGTATGTCTGATTACAGTGTTTTCCCCAAGATTTATTACAGTTGCTGTTGCTCTAGGTTAACCCGTGACGTAAAAGATCATCACTGACTGAAATGAAGGGCCTCGTTGCCCTCGCTGGAGGCTCTGTCGCCTCTTGGCAGCGTGAGGTAGCGAGCGCGGGGTCGCTGGGGCCGCGTTGCGTGAGCTGAGCGGGGCTCCCATCCGCATTTTAATGTGCTGAGCCTGCTCAAACCAGCCCCTTTCCAGGGGCTTGCCTTCTTTTTGAAAGCTGAATGTGTTCCTGAGATTGACTCTATTTTATATGCCTGGAATAAATGATGGATGAAAACATTAGGAGGTGCGTGTTTGCTGCCTGTGGGCACACAACTCGCCCTGCAAACAGAAAGGACAGGGCTCACCCCGTCTTCGGGTGTCCTCAGTGCTGAAAAAGAAGAAGGGCATCAGTAAAGCACGATAGCATTTGCTAGGAATATATTTGATTTCTGTGGTAGTGATATTATAATATGAGCAGAAGGTAGCAATCTCCCTAAATCCTTTCCATTCTGAAGAGCGTTTTACATTTGTTTATACCTTCATCAAACTTTCTTCCTTCACGCTACTGTGTTCCAGCTTCCACCGGTAGGCTAGGCCAAGAGTAGGGCTTTTTGGTTTGCTTTGCTTTCTTTCCCCAAAAGATGGAGCGAATATGGATCAATTTATTTGAAGGCGAAGTTGGAAGGAATAGTAGCATGATTTTGTTGGAAAAAGAGAACTGCTTCTGGAATTTTTCAATTGCATCCACATACCATTAGGAAGTTGCTGTTCCCGAGTTTCCTGTAGGTATAGATGTCTGGGCTGATAGAGCTGACGCAGGACCTCAGTGGAAGTCTGTGCTGATTAACGTGTAGAGTTTGAAAAGCCTTTTTCATGTGCTTCCTGGTAATGCTTTTAATAAGAGAAGGAATTTAGTCACAATACGGGATTGCACTGAATTATTTGTGAAAACCGGCCGCATTCCAGTGTTAATCTCCAGTCGCAGATGCAGCGACACGAGGGTGTGGGTCTCTCCGGGAGGCACTCGGGGGTTCTGCTCCGTCCCCGGCCATCCCTGCGGGCAGAGCTCGTGCAGAGCTCGTCTGTCTGACCCCACTCCTCCACACCGACCTCTGCCTCCGGAAAATACGTTCTCACCCCTGGGAGGGGGGCTGAAATCAGTAACTCTTGTGGTGGGAGAATGAGAGACTTCTCCAGTGTGTGCTTGATGGCTCTGGCCTTGAGAAATCGAGGCAGTGATTCGGCTCCTGGCGGCAGAGATGGCCGTTCTCAGCCCAGGGTCTCCCTGGAGAAGGGCTGTGGGCAGCAGGGCCAGGGGGGGATTCTGCCCCTCTGCTCCGCTCGGGGGAGACCCCCCTGCAGTGCTGCCTCCAGCGCTGGGGCCTCAGCACAGGAGAGACACGGAGCTGTTGGAGCGGGGCCAGAGGAGGCCCCGGAGATGCTGGGAGGGCTGGAGCCCCTCTGCTGGGAGGACAGGCTGAGAGAGCTGGGGGGGTTCAGCCTGGAGAAGAGAAGGCTCCGCGGAGACCTTCCAGCCCCTGCCAGGCCCTCAAGGGGCTCCAGGAAAGCTGGGGAGGGACTCTGGGTCAGGGAGGGGAGCCGTGGGACGAGGGGGAAGGGTTTGACACTGGAAGAGGGGAGATTGAGATGAGAGATTGGGAAGAACTTCTTTGCTGTGAGGGCGGTGAGCCCCTGGCCCAGGTTGCCCAGAGCAGCTGTGGCTGCCCCATCCCTGGAGGGGTTCAAGGCCAGGTTGGACGGGGCTTGGAGCAACCTGGGCTGGGGGGAGGTGTCCCTGCCCAGGGCAGGGGGTGCCACTGGGTGGCCTTTAAGGTCCCTTCCCACTCAAACCATTCTATGACTCGATGATTCCTGTGGTGGTTGCATCCATTCATTGCACAAGGGGTCCAAAGTACAGGACAGGGCCAGCTGCTCTGCGGAGCTTCTCGCCCTCCCAGGACAGCATTCAGCAGCAGAGCAGGATGGAAACCTCTTTTTGGGATTTCCTGCTGTTAAAAAAATGAAAATAACCTCCCTTTGACAACTGTTTTGTTGGGAATAAGACTGAGCTGAAAGAGCAGGATTTTAATGCCTGACCTCACTTTTTTTGTGAACTAAAAAGTGAAAAACAAACCAACCAAAGGAGCCCTCGCCAATGCTCCTCTTCAGTCCAGGCACATCTCTCCGAGGAACCTCTGGCATTCCCAGCCTCCTCGTCCTCTGCTTTCACTGGAAAATATCCAGAGGGACAATGAACTCTCCAGGTCCCACCATTTCAATAACTATATTTTGCACGAGGCAGGGAGCGTTCCGTCCTCTCTGAAACGCTGCAGACAGAATGAGGTCAGAGGAGGTTTCTTCTCGTGAGCAGGGAGTTCTGGGAGCAGAAGTGGAGCTACGGCCACGCTCAGCTGTGGATCTTTTTTCACGTTTACGTATGTAACAGTACAGTTTTGTTATTTTTCGTCTTGCAAAATATAAGTTTTCAAATGAAAAAAGCTGATTGAGTCAATGGTAGGTTTACGTTTGGTAGCGTATTATTGGATGTGGGAGACAGATGTTCCGTACATTCACTGAGACATTTACAAAGGGGAAATTTTAATGCAACCTTGCCTGTGTTTGTGACCTGTGATACAACAAAACACAGTATTTCTCTGATTGTTACAGCCAACGAGCCTTTCTGAATAAATGGAGATGATCATGTCTCTTCTGTAAGACGAGGCCAAGCCCATTAAATGTTATTTATGTTAGCTAATTTATTTTAAATTACTGGAGGAACAGATTTTTTTTTTCCTCCTGTTGTGGTCAGTGTGTGCTTTTCTTCTTTCAGTAATTCTGTTCCCAAAGACAACCTGTCCTCCATTAGGTTAATGACGTGTATTTCCCTCTTTAAATACCCTTAGCATCATTTGTTTTCTCAGCAGCCGTGGTCGGTCCGTAGGTTGTGCTGCATCTTTCTCATTGCAGATCCATGTTAGAATTTAGATGCGTTGTATTTCAGCCCTGTTAATGCATATACTGTGTGAAAAGATGGATGGATCATTCCCTGTTCTTTCCAAAAAGGCTTGTATACGTCTCTGCTGCCATTATGGGCGTATAGATGTGTAAGAGTGGCAATCATCTCAACTGCTCGGTTGTATTTGCTACCTGTAAGACAACAAAATATTGCATTCTTCGTTTCTGAGGACCCTGGAGACTACAGACATTGCATTTGGCCAGGTGAAACGTGTTCTTAAGCTTAAAAAGAAAATTATTTGCGACTTCAGAGCTGAAGTGGAAAGGGATGTGATGTCACCTGCCTAGACAATATTCAAAAACCTTCTTTTTTCCTGTCTGAGAGGCTTTATTTCCACTAACTCCAGCTTGGGATTTCTTTTCAGTCGTCTGCTCCTAATGTCACTGATTATCTGCTCTTCTCAGTCCCTCACACTCCTCCTGCCTTTGGTTTTGTTTGTCCGTGTTCAGCTTTTGTCTCTGGTGCCGTTGGTGGCCCCCAAGCCCCGTCCCTCTCCGGGTTTGTGTGTTTGCATGACTGGGGGGTTCCCAGCTTTTGGATCCCACCTCCAGAAACGTTCCTCTGCCACCAGCTCCGCACTGCTGTGTCTTATAGCAGTGTCATTGGTGCTGTCCCTTGGCTTTTTAAGTTCTGTAACCCAGAGTGACTTTGATTTGCTTGGCTGGCTTAGTTTATCTTCTGAGAAAATTCCAATGTGCCTTTTTTCTCCTTTGTTCCGGTGGCCACATTCATCTCTCTGACATTTCCTTCTAGCCGTCCAGTCACCAATTCCACCTCAAAGTGACTGAAACTACGGTTATCATCCGCGCTGCCATTTCTCTTTGGCACAGGTGGAGTACGTTCGTTTTCTTATATTCTGCTGCTTAGACCTGGGTGACCTCCAGAGATCCTAGATCTGTTTTAGCCACAGGTTCAGCCACAAAGAGGTTTTGGGGACGAGAGTTTGGGAGCAGGAGCCTGGGTGGCCTGGGTCAGCTGGCACTGTCTGGATTGCTGGTGGAGATGGCACTGGGTGCTCAGGCACGTTTGCACCATAATACCTTATATATACCTACATAATACCAAAATAGACTTTCTTTCTAGAAAAGGGACAAAAGTATCTCTTTGTCTCGAGACAAGGGAGATCCCAGCTCACGTGTAACCTCGCTCAGGGAAGGCGTGACGATACTTGACAACAAGATGAAAGGGACAGCAAGGAGGAAGGAAGGGTGAGGGCGAGGGTCGGCATTGTGAATCGGCCTGACAATGTCAAACAAAAACTGTGTTTCAGTACTCATTATTTAAACAGATATCTAGATGCCTAAAGTATTTATTTTTAACCTGTGGTTTCAAATCCTCTGGGTGCGATTATGAGTCTGTGGGATGTGGGTTATGAGGAGGATGCGTTAGGTGAGAGCGTGGAGAGTTTGGTGGGGGGAAAAATGGTCAGAAGGCACCAGCCAGGGGAACAGTTGGGATGTTTGTACACTGCTTTCCAGTGGCTTGAAGGCTCAAGATCAAGAGGAAAACATCTGAATAAAATATAAAAGTAATGTTGGGTTTGGAGCCCAGATGTGAGGGGTGTTTCTCTCTTGCCGTTGGCATGTGGACACCTCGGAGGGATGGCAGGTCCCGCTCTGCGGGCTTGTCCTGCAGCCAGCACGTGTCTGGTGGGAATGCTGGGTGGGAATGGAAGGCACGGGGCCTGCGGGCAGGATAGCTGTGCCTCATCCCAGTGCTGCTTTGATGGTGTCTTCTAACCTACTTCTGTTGTGGAAGCTTTGGTCTGCCCTTACACCACTTCTCACACCACCTACTTTCACCTTTTCTGTAGTTTTTTCCTTTCCCCAGTAGCGCTGCTCCAGTTTATCTTGTGTGCTGCCGCTGAAGTGATATTTCTCATTCATTCCAGTTCTTCCTCCCTCCGGTTCAGGATGGGTTTTCCAATAGCTTTATTGCTATCTACCCGCTGCAGAGCAGCGGGGATGCAAACGCTGTGCCAGGAGGGACGGGGACGGGGAGCAGGGCTGTCCCTGCGCACAACCATAGAATCGTCTGCCTTGGAAGGGACCTTTCAGATCATGGAGTCACCCTGCAGGCAGTGCAGATCCGGAGCACTGCGCTCGTGAGAATTTGGATTTGCTGTCTCTCACCTTTCTCATCACTTTCAAACACTTAGTTTCTTCTTCAGATCTTTTTTACTCCATTTTGCCTACACTTCGGTTCTTTTTCCCCAGCTACCTGATTTTTGTCAGCTCTGAGATTTGCCAGCCCAGTTCACCGCATTGTTAATACAACCACGTCAGAGAAATCGCGGAGTGGTTGAGGTTGGAAGGGACCTCTTGAGACCGCCTGGTCCAGCCCCTGCTCAGGTAGGGTCAACCAGGCGTCCAGTTGGGCTTGGAATAGCTCCACAGACGCAGCCTCTGTAGCCTCTCTGGGCAACCTGGGCCAGTGTTTGACCACCCTCGGGGTAAAAAAGTGGGGGGGTTGTATTCAGATGGAATTTCTTATTTTGTGCCTGTGGCCTCTGGTCCTCAGCCTCTCCCCACAGCAGAGATGCTCCAGTCCCTCAGCATCCTGGTGGCCCCTCGCTGGGCTCTCTCCAGTCTGTCCATGTCCCTCCTGGGGACATGGACTGGGGAGCCCAGCACTGGACCCAGCGCTCCCAGTGTGGCCTCACCAGCGCTGAGCAGAGGGAAGGATCCCTTCCCTCCACCTCCTGGTGACACTAAGATGCTGATACTTTCACTTTGGTTCTAGTCATCTCTTTTCACACTTCCAGATGATAGAATGGTTTGGGTGGGAAGGGACCTTAAAGGCCACCCAGTGCCACCCCCTGCCCTGGGCAGGGACACCTCCCACCAGCCCAGGTTGCTCCAAGCCCCGTCCAACCTGGCCTTGAACCCCTCCAGGGATGGGGCAGCCACAGCTGCTGTGGGCAACCTGGGCCAGGGGCTCACCACCCTCACAGCAAAGAAGTTCTTCCTGAAGGTGTTCTTCCACATGTTTGGTATAAGTTGCCTGATTAAGATTTTGATTTTTTAAAAATAACTTAACAGCAGCATACATAATCAAACAGGTTTTTTCCCTGCTGTCCTTCTGCATCCGCCTTGCTGGCTCTTCATTCCTCCCTGTCCTGTGTCTCTTTAAATTCGAGTGTTACAAGATCATGTTTTTTCCCTGTGTCCTCTGCTTTAACGATGACCACCCGGCACGCTGCTGCTGCTGGGCTGCGTTACATCTCTCTCCGTAATTATACTGCGTGATTTTCAGCTTGGATGTACGCCCCGCCGCCTGCCCTGCACATGAGAGCTGGAGGTGGGCGTCTGCAGAAATGAAGAGGTTGTTTTGAGCGTTCAGGGGAAGTGGTGACTTGCCCGCGACCCCACATCTCGAAGCCGGACCCCGTCCCTGTCTGAACGGAGCGCTGCGGGTCAGTCGGAAGCATGGCCTTGATTCAGAAATTACTGCGCTAAATTTCACAGGCTGTGTTATGCGGAGAATGGCGGCAATTATCCTTTTTGACCTTAACATCTATTTAAATCAATCGTGGGGGAAAGTAATGCGATAGAAAGCAAGAGATCCCTCTAGATTATGTCCTGGCCACTTTGAAAAGCTCTTTGCCATCTCAGCCGCCAGAGCAGCCGTGTGCAATTTTGTAAAGATTTACAAAGTTGTGAGCCAGCATAATAGAAATGTGCAGGGATTTCTTGCTGTAAATTACAGCATTTTAAATAAATTGTCTGTTTTACTTGGCTTTCCTGGCAGATTTTCAGAACAGAAATGAATTTAAGACACCAAAGGCACCCTTTCGATACCTTAATAATTTATTGAGTTGCTTACAAAGCTGCAGAGCCAAGTCTTAGTGTGTAAAATTTAAGACAGGAGCCAACGAAGCTTTCGGAGCCCGTTCTCAGTGTCGGGCAGTGACGTGTTCGAGCCCCAGTCGTGACCGAGCACCCGGGCCCTCAGCCGTCCCCCTCAGCAGCAGGACCAGGAGCACCCTCCAGCTCCCTGCGCGTTCCTCTGACCGCGTTTTTCTTTTCGCACTTAATATTGTTTCAGAAAGAGCATGGTTAACCTTATTTCTTGCTATCTTTTGGCTATCGCTTTGCATGGTGGAACCTGGTTCTGCGTGTGGTGGCTGTTTTATATGAAGAAGGTCAGAAACACAACGTAAAATTACATTTTAATGCTGCTTTGAAGAATTCAGTTACAGCATGTGGCTAACCTGGGGGAAGGAGGTGGTGCTTTGTCCTTGTGTCGTGGTTCTGTTTTACCTCAGACTAGGAAACCTTGATACCATCTTCTGAAAACTGAAAGATTCTGTGGTTATAGTATAATTCTGAGCTTCTCTACTAGGGATATATTCATTTTTTTTTTAAAGCAGAACAAAACAAGCCCTCAGCAGTGTGTCTGACCGCTCTCCGAACTCAGGCCACGTTAAGGACCAGGCGTGATTCTGGGAGATGTCTAAAAATTTTCTTGGAAGATGTGGATATGACTCAAGGTTCTGGAAAGTTAAGTTCTGAAGGCGTTTTCTAGGCAATGAACTTTCCCAGACTTCAGGTTTTAAAGGCATTTTCAGAGAGGCGCAAATACAGCTGTGGCTGCGTCTGCAGCAGAGCCGCCCCGAAGCATCCCTGTCCCCACCAGCCGGCCATCCTTCAGAGGCACAGATGGCTGTGGCCACCTTCTGTACAGACAAGGAACCGAGCAGCTTATATTTTAAATTATGAAAGAAAGGGAGAAAAGAGAGAGGGTGGTGTTGTGGTGGCAAGAGCCGATGGCTATATGAAGCACTTTTGCTGAAGTAGGTGTGTGGAAGTGGAAGGGATACCTTCAGATTCCTCAGTGCCTTATAAAACAATCGGTCCGCACCCACGTAGAGGGGTAGGGAATAAAAATAGCTGACACATCTATGTCGAGAACAAATCATGTCAAAGAATGGAAATTGGGTGGTTCTGCCTGGGTGGGTGGCCTCGTGAAGGAGGGGGAAGCACTAATTTAACATGTGTTGACTCATAAAGCTTTTGACACTATCCCATATGGTATTTTCATAAATAAAGTAGGTAAACGTGGACTGGTTGAAACTGCTGTTATGTGGGTGCAACGCCAGTTGAAAAATTGCAGCCAGAGAAAGAAAATATCAATATTTTCCTACCAAAGAGGGAGCACGTGTCAGGTGGGATCCCACGGGGTCTGTTCGTCTGTTCCCAGTTCAGCGTTACTCGGTTTCTGTCTTGGCAGCTCGCGCGATGAAACAGGGCACAGGCGTACGTAAATGTCACACTGGCACTGTGCAAGGTGGTGCTGGAGGTTCTCCAGAGGGCAAGCCTCTAATTCAGAGTGGTCCTGTAGGTAAATAAGATGAAATTAATATAGACAGCTTTGAGCAACAGAAAACAAAATAAAATGCATGAATAATCATAGAGTCACAGAATGGTTTGGGTGGGAAGGGACCTTAAAGGCCACCCAGTGCCACCCCCTGCCCTGGGCAGGGACACCTCCCACCAGCCCAGGTTGCTCCAAGCCCCGTCCAACCTGGCCTTGAACCCCTCCAGGGATGGGGCAGCCACAGCTGCGTTGGGCCACCTGGGCCAGGGGCTCACCAGCCTCAGAGAATAAGAAGCAGAAAAGTGGGGAATTTGTAGTGGAGCTCGAATGCAAATCAACAAAATTCCCCCAAAAAGGAGGTGATAATGTGACTGAGGTTTGTAGTAACAGGAGTGTCTTATCTCAGACAGCTCAGACAGTGATTCGGTGGCGGTGGCTTCCACCTGATGCGCTGTCTTGGCTTTGGGACAGCAGATGTTAAGATGGCTGTGGACACATTGCAAGTCCAGAAGTAGCTGATGGTGTTGACCTGCCGGAGGAGGAGAGTGCTGTGCTTTGGCAGAGCTCTTGCAGCGGTCCCCGTGCGTGCGGGGCTGGTGAGAGGACGCGGTGTGGCCTGGGGAGCAGGCAGGAGAAGCACCAGGTTCAGTTCTCAACAACGGAGGTTTCGGATGAGTGGTGGAAACTGTAGGTCTAGAGGTTTCTTAAGTTCTGCAGATCTGTTTCAGACCAGGTTCTGCACTCTCAAGTACACTCTCCAAGAACAGGTTAGGAAAACATCTTCTATCTCATCTGTTTGATCCACCTTTGAGGAGAAGGTGGACTAGAGACTGCTCTGGGCAAGCGCTGGTGGCTCTATGGACGCTCCGCAGGTGTTAAACTGATGAAGTTTACAAAGAATTAAGCTTGTCCTGGTTAACTCAGGCTTTCCCAGAAGCGCTGAATTCAGTCAAAGACAAGCCCTTTGGAAACGAGTTAAAGGTGGATGTCAGCAGAACTCAAATCCTGCTTTCTTTGAACAGCGACGCAGCGCAGCCCCGCCGGCTCTGCTTGCGGGGACGAATGCAGAATGCCTTTGGCAAACGGAGCAGCAGCCAGAACTCGGAGAGTGGATACAAGTTTAATGCTTTTTTTTTTAACTGTGACGCTTGTGTTTATGTGAGTTTTGCAGATCAGAATTACCTACACTAGCTTTTTTATTTTAGTACTTCTTTTGCCCTCTGAAAGCAACCCATGTACCTACAAGATCCTCACAACACCCTGGTGGCAAGCCACAGAATCCCACCAAGCCCTGCGCTTTCTCCTACCCACTACGCTTAGATACCTCCTCGATGAGTAGCTACCTGTGCGCTGCCAAAGAGAGCGATGAATGAACGCTCCAGGCTGAGAGAGCTGGGGGGGTTCAGCCTGGAGAAGAGAAGGCTCCGGGGAGACCTTCCAGCCCCTGCCAGGCCCTCGAGGGGCTCCAGGAAAGCTGGGGAGGGACTCTGGGTCAGGGAGGGGAGCCGTGGGACGAGGGGGAAGGGTTTGACACTGGAAGAGGGGAGATTGAGATGAGATACTGGGAAGAACTTCTTTGCTGTGAGGGCGGTGAGCCCCTGGCCCAGGTTGCCCAGAGCAGCTGTGGCTGCCCCATCCCTGGAGGGGTTCAAGGCGAGGTTGGACGGGGCTTGGAGCAACCTGGGCTGGTGGGAGGTGTCCCTGCCCAGGGCAGGGGGGGGCACTGGGTGGCCTTTAAGGTCCCTTGTAACTTGAACCATTCTATGAATTCCCCCCAGGACCCATTCACTTCTGCTGGTGGTGGCCAGGAGCAGTGAGCATGCCCCCGTCCCCCTCGTCCTCCAGCTCTCCTGACCTGGCTGCATCTTTGCTCCTGCCACGGTTCCCTACAGCTGCTCCTGGCAGGATCCGCACCCAGAATACTCGCAGGATTCCTGCTCCCTTGGTGCCATCCTGGGACAGGCACCTTAATTCTGCCTTCCCTGTTTTTCCGAGGGTTGGAGGCTGCTGAGCGATGTCCTGGCGGGGGCTGGGGGGCCGCCAGGCAGGCCCACAAGTGTGAAGGGAAAATCCCATCCGTGCTTCAGACGCACATTAGTTTAATCTAACTCTTATTTTTCTTCCCAAACCAGGAATGCTAATCACTCTTAACGCTATTCCCATTTTGAGTTAAAAATGTGGTCATTTCTGCCGGGCTTTTTCCTTTTTAAAAGAGCCTGTGTAATGAGTTATAATGGAAAAGGTCTTGGAATCTTAATTGTTGTGGTTGCAGCAATGTGCCTGCTATAAAGCACAGCTAAAGTGAAGCTTTTCAGCACTTGCCGGTAGTCAGGCTTCACAAAGTGGAGATTGCTTAAAAATTCTTCCGTGCGGTGGTTAATGTTAAGTCTCTTTCTTATTACAAACCCATTATTGCAAAGGTTGCTCATTGCCTGGAGGGGCTGACGTGGGTAATTCCATTTTACTTCTTTTTTATAAGGTCTTACTCTGCTTCTGGCAGAGTTCTCTGACATGTTGCTGCACATAACAGAGAAGAAAAGAGTTTGTATGTCTAAAAAATGTGAATTCTGTTTTCATAGTATCAGTATATTGATGCTGAAAGCAATAAATGCCATGTTTAAAAAAGCTTCTGAGACAAATACTTCCTGGACATGTGTGGAGAAGGAATTAACTGCAGTTTGTAAATTGAAAGAGCGGCTTGAATAGCTGACATAGAAATGAAAAATGGAATTTCTCGTGCACTCGTACACTTTGAAGAAATGCGTATTATGCTGAAATAATAGCGATACATGTTCGAGAGTCATTTTTTAGGTAGCAGACTGATCTGATATCTGCAGGGGACCGTTCACCTCCCGGATGAGCGGTGCCGTCTCCTCCCGAGCACCGTTGCAGGTGGTGGGCCAGAGTCCTGCAGGCAACATCATAACCTGCAGGCAAAATAAAACCTCACCTGGCCGTGGAGGCACCCCGGCACGGCAGAATCGTGTGTCGCACCTTTGGGCTGGAGGAGAAGACGCTGCTGCCTTTGTGTGCAATGCCTGGGACAAAAAAAAGAACCATTTCCCTGTATTCTCTCACGGTTTTTGAGATGCTGCCATCACAAGCTTGGTAGAAACCAGTAGGTTTTAATTGGTCCATATAGACAAATAGTTATTTATGTGGGATTACTGCTGACAAATATTTCTTGCTTTCAGTCTCGATTCATAGCAGTACACAAAACTATAGTTGCTTTATTTTTATGAGTCCTCAAAACAAAAAAAAAGTACAACATAGTTTAATGAGCTCCTGTTAGAGGGTAGTTCTGCTGATACCAACCACAGATATTTCAGTTTTTTATCACTTTCCTCGTATTTTCGTTTATTATATGAGAGAAAGAGACTGGATGCTTTCAGTTCTGATTTCAGACACAGCAATAAAACTGCAGCCCCGTGTGGTTTGGGGTGGTTTTGGAGCTGTTTGGGTGCAGAAGGGTAAGTTCTGTTCAGGTCGGAGGCTCCGGTCCTGGTTGTGCCCCGCAGTCTGTTCCCGGCGGCTCCCTGAAGACGCGGATCCTGCTGGGAACGTCGTTGCTGCGGTGGGAGTCCGCGGGGCTGGGGTCGGTCCCCCTCTCCTGGCGTGACAGCGGGCTCAGGGACCCTCCACACCTACCGTCGTTGCATATTTAGGCACCCAAATGTTCCTGTAATCCGTGTTTTAATCTTTAACTGCAGAAGGTATGCTTTTCGTGTGGCTTGCAGGAGCATATTTACATTTTTAATTACTCATCTGTTTGTTTTAATTTTTAACTGTTCGTTTGGTTAACATCCATTAATTATTTGCTCTGTATTTATGTCATGTTTTGTTTGCTCTCTTTTGCCTCCATCGCTGGTAGGTCGCAGTGCGCCCGGGATGCTGCCGGCCGATTAGCAGACGAGCACGCACTGATAGCAGCCTACGTGAGCCGGCTGCAGAGCGGCGCACGGTTAGTGTTAGGAGAGCCTTCCCGGAGCGGGGACGGGGACCGGAACGCTGCTTCCCCTGGGGAGAGATGTTCCAGGCAAAGGTATTTGGCCTTCGCTGGCAAACAGAGGGAAATGGATCACTGTTCTCCAAAATCCTCTGAAAATGCACAAATACGTACGCGCACACACACACCGGCTGGGAAGGGATGGATTTGTGTCCATTCCCACCCTGTTGCAGTCACCGCGTTACAGAATCCCTCGCGTGAACTGATTAACATCGTCCCAAACGGGTTAGATGATGTTTTTTCTCTCCATGACCATTCTCCTCTTTCACCAGGAGGAAACTAATTCCCACCTTAATTTTTTTCCCAGACAGCGCGTGCCCTTTAGTTCTTGTGCCGACATTATCCTGTAACTCTAACTGTTCTTCCTTCTCCTTCGTGCTTTCACCTCTCCACCCCAAACACGGCCACAGACAGATGTCCCCTCCTGTCACCGTCTTTGTAACCTGGACTAAACAAGCAAACTCTCCCAATCCCATCAACACGACCTGCTTAATATGACTCTTTCTGCCTGCGTCTTTCCAAAAAACGTTAATGCTTTGACGAATTAATTTCTTTTTGTCTCAGCTTTAGCATTTGTGCACATTTATATTTCATGTCTGTGTCTATGTGGAGAAATTTTACCCTAAAGCCCCAAAACGCAGCTCTCCCATTTCATCGCAGGACGTAGCTGGGAGGTTTTCCGTATTCCACTTTTGGACCTAATTAAATTATGCCTTTACAGAGCCAGAGCTGTGCTGGGAAGGAAACGGAGGTTTAGTGATCTGGAGGCTACACGTAAAGGCCTTGCTCTATCCATGGTGTCATCCTCTGGATAATATTTTTAGAGTCCTATTTCATCACTCTGTCATGTAGAAATTTGTATTCCACTGCAGTGTTGATGAAGTGCATTCTGGCTGGCTGCATCTCTGGGGAAAGTCAGGTTTTTTCTTGGTAGTGAATCACTGTTGTCTGCTGTCACCTGCTACGAGCTGAAAGCCCATAATATTGTCCACGAGACAATAAAAAACAAGGAATTTTGGTCTCTCACCTTCACTCAATTACTGTAATCACAGGATTTGGAGATACAAAGGAGTGCCGTTTGAAGAGTATATGACAGATTGAAATACTGTGTGTAGCTCATAGCTGCTGTGTTACAACTAGTTGGCGGAGAGGTTCTCAGTCTTTTAGCTCTTTACATTTTAAAAAATCACTTGGTACTGTTACCAGAGTAACAGCGTACTCCTAGAAGGAGCCAAATGCGAAGAGAATAATTTAAATCCTAGTTTCACTGTGCACGGGAGTGTCTTCCAAGTCAGCACGAGACTGATTAGATGTCTGCTCTATTGTCACTTCTTTAGATCTTCACCCCTCACCCCCCTAAAAAATCTCGTACAGCAGTCAATGTCTCTGCTTTTGGCAGGCTGGGGGAGATGCTCGATGTGCTGCAGCCCACCCTACAGACCCTCTCTGTTTCTGGCTGATGGAGATAGCAGTAAATCTCACTTACGGGCAGCATTTCTGTAAGAGCCGTCCCTGGCGTTCTCTCTTCTGCTCTCCTGCTTGCGTCTGCTCCTGCTGCTGTTCTGGCCCAGCTGCTCCTCGTGCTCCTCACACCCCTCTCCTGCCAGGGCAGCAGAGCCTTCAGGAGACCATCAGAGCATCTTCTCTGTCGGCTCACACCAGTGTCCGGGAATCTGGACATTTAAGAGGCGTTTGGACGATGCCCGTGATGCTTTACTTTTGGTCAGCCCCGAACTGATCGCAGTCAGGCTAGATGGTTGTTGTAGGTCCCTTCCAGCTGCAGTAGTCTATTCTGTCCTGTCCTGTCCTGTCCTATCCATAGTGTCATAGAATCACAGAATGGTTTGGGTTGGAAGGGACCTTAAATATCATCTCATTCCAACACCCTTGCCACAGGCAGGGACACCTCCCACCAGCCCAGGTTGCTCCAAGCCCCGTCCAACCTGGCCTTGAACCCCTCCAGGGATGGGGCAGCCACAGCTTCTTTGGGCAACCTGGGCCAGGGGCTCACCGCCCTCACAGCAAAGAAGTTCTGCCTGAGAGCTCATCTCAGTCTCCCCTCTTCCAGTTTAAACCCGTTACCCCTATTCATCCTGTGCTGAACCTTCCACCTTGTTTCTCTAAAGGTGTAGCTTTCAGAGAACACCACGATGGAGAAGCCACTCATTTCGTTGACAATCTGTCCCAGGGATTCATTGTGCTGACTCTTTAAAAAGAGCACTACTTCAAATTTCAACTTTCTTCCACTGCCAGTCACTGATTTTGTGTATACTCACCTTGGCTCTTATTGTCCAGCATCTTTTTGTGTCTTTCAGCCAGACTTTGAGAGCCTGTAAGCCGTGGCTAGCTGGATCCCTGAGATTTTTCATTATAATAAAAATTATTTAATTCACTGATGTCCTCCAACCAAAAAGTCCATCCAAGCATCATAAGGCCTATAGCAAGCAGAGCTCAGTGGACTTCATTTATCTTACAATAATATGTTTTTCTTTTATTACCTACTGTAGTATTGTGGTAGCAAGCCAAATTGGTTAAGTGCTTTTCAAAGAAATAATAGAAAATCCTCCCCCCAAAGGATGTGCTACAGGCAAAGACAGCTGCAGAGCGCAGCAAGTTGTACTGTGAGCAGTTAGAAAGCTTGCGGAGCGGATGAGTTGTGCTTATTACTGGGATGGTTGTTTGTTACATATTTCTTAAGCTCAGCATTCATAACTCACGTTCCCCATCATTCAGCAGGTCTGCTTTTCTCCAGTCCCCATGAAGCCTGTATTTCAGCTCCACTTTTCACCGGAAAAAATGAAGTACCCCTACCTGGGGTATCATTATTTTTATGTATTCTGTATTCTGCATTTCCTGCGGAAGACAGCTGGCCATGGGATTTATGTGGTTTACTTTTGGTGGGTTGCCCTGGGTGGATGGATGGGTGGTTACCTGCTTGGCTGGTTTCATGTGGTTTCTTTAAATTCCTAACTCTGAAACTGCAATTATCTGTAGCACTCCTGATTTTAGAGGAGAACGAAAGAAAAAATTTTTCTTAAAGATGTCCTGTCCCCAAGATCCTTACTCTTGGCTCAGCATGAGTTGACATCTGGGATGTGTGGCCCTTCAGGTCAGTGCTGGAAGAATAAGCTGTGCCTTCTTTGGCTGTCCTCTGCCCTTCTCAGCATCATGAATTCCCAAACAGCTTTGGAAGGAGCCTAAGATCTCAAACCTCCCCCCATGTTGTATCATCTTCCCTTACATCCTTTCGTTATCACCCATCCTGCGCCAGTACTTTGGTTGTCCAAGCTCATTTTCATGTTAGTATTTGGCAACAGGGTACTGGCTTTTTTCTCTTCACAGACTGCATTTGCCCCATTTTCCTGGGCATGGTATGAGAGCCTCAGGCCAACATATGTGCAGGGCACTGATTTTTCCCCTTTTCCTTCGTCTTGTCCCTCCTGTGCTGCCCCTGCTCTCGCCTTTCTGTTAACTCTTGCCTTCACGCAGCCACTGGCTGAGCTGGCTCCGGGCAGAACACCAGGGATGGTCTTGTCAGGCCAGGCCGAAGCCAGTTCCGTGTCCTTGGCCAGCGTCATCACCTTCCCCATCACCACTTCCAGCGCCGCAGGGGAGGGCAGAGGCTGCGAACGTCCCTGCACGCGTTTGGGTCAGATCGGGGTGACTGCAGAAGCAATACTCTCTGTTTGTCCCATTGTCTCAAACATTGCCACTGACACACAAAAGTCAGCATCACTTCACCCTGCCTGTGCCCCCTCGGGTGATTGTCTTCTGTGGCTCCAGTCACTTTGATTCTGTCTCATTGTCCCAGGGCCCCTGCGACAGAGCCGGGCTCTCCTTGTGCGTGTCAAAGCCTCCCCTCATCAGACCTTTCCATCTGCCTTATCCATGTGTCAGCTGTCACCTGCGTCTCCACAGGAAGAAGTGGGAGAGCTCATGGATTGACTAATCGGTGATGAATAAGTAGCACAACGTTGTCATAGAATCATAGGATCACAGAATGGTTAGAGATGGAAAGGACCTTAAAGGCCACCCAGTGCCACCCCCTGCCCTGGGCAGGGACACCTCCCACCAGCCCAGGTTGCTCCAAGCCCCGTCCAACCTGGCCTTGAACCCCTCCAGGGATGGGGCAGCCACAGCTGCTCTGGGCAACCTGGGCCAGGGGCTCACCCCCCTCACAGCAAAGAAGTTCTTCCCAATCTCTCATCTCAATCTCCCCTCTTCCAGTGTCAAACCCTTCCCCCTCGTCCCATGGCTCCCCTCCCTGATCCAGAGTCCCTCCCCAGCTTTCCTGGAGCCCCTCGAGGGCCTGGCAGGGGCTGGAAGGTCTCCCCGGAGCCTTCTCTTCTCCCGGCTGAACCCCCCCAGCTCTCTCAGCCTGTCCTCCCAGCAGAGGGGCTCCAGCCCTCCCAGCATCTCCGGGGCCTCCTCTGGCCCCGCTCCAACAGCTCCGTGTCTCTCCTGTGCTGAGGCCCCAGCGCTGGAGGCAGCACTGCAGGGGGGTCTCCCCCGAGCGGAGCAGAGGGGCAGAATCCCCCCCCGGCCCTGCTGCCCACGCTGCTGGGGATGCAGCCCAGGCTGCGGGGGGGTTCTGGGCTGCCAGCGCACGGTGCCGGCTCACGGCCAGCATTTCCCCCCCCAGCACCCCCAAGCCCTTCTCTCAGGGCTGCTCTCCATCCCTCCATCCCCAGCCGGGGCTGGCACCGGGGGTTGCCCCGACCCGGGGACAGGACCCTGCACTGGGCCTGGTTGAACCCCATGATGTTCACAGGGACCCACTTCTGCAGCCTGTCCAGGTCCCTCTGGATGGCATCCCGTCCCTCAGGCGTGTCACCGCCCCACTCAGCGTGGTGTTGTCTGCAACTCTGCTGAGGGTGCCTTCGATCCCCCTGTCCATGTCACCAACAAAGACGTTAAACAGCACCAGTCCCAGAACTGACCCCTGAGGAACGCCACTCGTCACTGATCTCTACTTGGACATCGAGCCATTGACCACAACTCCTTGAGTGCAGCCATCCAGCCAATTCCTTCTCCACCGAGCAGTCCATCCATCAAATCTACGTCTCTCCACTTTAGAGACCGGGATGTTGTGCGGGACAGCGTTGAATGTCTTGCACAAGTCCAGGTAGTTGATGTCAGTGGCTAAACATGTTTGGTCAGAATACACCAAACACCCTGCCCCAGTGTTTTCAAGACAGGGAAATCTGTACTGTAACCTTTCCAAAATCCTGCTGCTGTGAAAATCTCTGACCTCGCACTCCCCTTCCCTGCTCCCTCCTGAGTTCTGGGCTGAAGTCAGGCTTATTCTTCCTCTTTGCTGCCATTCCTGTTCTTCTTGAGCTGCTGTCCTCCAGTTTGTGTGCTCCCTGCCGCGCCGGGACCTTTCTCCTCCGGCAGCACCGGCCACCGATGGGACTCGTTTGGGCTGAGGAAGGGTCACAGGGGAAGGACAGGGAGCTCCGCAGGACTCCCATCCACAGAGGGGTTTCAGGGTAGGGATCTGTGCAACGTCTCCACAGAAATTCAAACTACAAGGAAGTGAGTTTTCCTTCGTGAAGTGATGTGAAGACTTGTGTGGTGTTTCGTAGATCGTGTTTGATGCCATCTCTGTTAGCCCAGCAGAGCTGTAGGTTGCAGTAGTGGTTCATTTGTTCAAGCTGGTTTATATTAAAGAATACGCAGGAGGGCCAGGAGATGTGCTTGAATTCCACTTCCTCTCCGTATGTAAAATATTTCTAAAAGCAAACGCAAAAGGATTTTTATTTTTTTTTTAATTACAGGTTTTCTTCAAGAAAGTAAGAAATTGTCGATGCCTATTTCCTAATTCACTTAGATAAAATGAGATGATGGTTCCAGGAGGTGGGAGGGGTATTAGGAGAGACCAGATTATGGGAAGGGTAGAAGGGATGGAATGGTCTGTGTTCCCGTGAAAGCAGAAAAATGCTTGAACAGCCAAAATTGCAGAGGAAAGCTAAACAAAAAGAACATCAAATTCGAAAAGTGGGATGGGAAAGATTGTTCTCCTTCAAAAAAAATACTAAGGAAATGAAATAGCATGAAGGCGTGTGAGAAGTTCATCCAGCCTGGTGTAAAGACTCTGGTTTTTCTTCTCTTAAATCTGTTTTCCTACTGTTTTAGCTCACTTTTCGCTAGTTCCTTCCTTTGCACTGTTGAGCTGAATATCTTCAGGTTATTACCCAGCAGCCAAACAGAGCCATAATAGTGCAGTTTATACTCATCGTAGCCCCATCTGTGTAAATTGTAGTCGTACGTCTATTAAATTCAGTCCAGTGTTTCTACACCATCTCAAACACATCATTTGTCAGACTTTCAGCGTCTTAAAAGACACCAAGTTGTTAAATTCGGCGTTACAAAAAAGAAATTAAATCCACATTTTAAAATAAACATAATGTGTGCAATATAGATTTGGTTCCTTAAAGAAGGTAAACATAAATCTGTGAAATTAAGCTAAAAGAAATGTAAATTATCTCGTGCAGTGGTAACGTGGACTAAAAGCGGCCATTGCTGGGCAGTAGGTGTGTGTCTCTCCCTGCTGCAGTCTGGGGCGGGATCCTCATCCCAAATGTGCCCGTAAGCGCGTACCGGGTCGGCACCGTGGTGTTTGTGGCAGCCAACATGGTATTTGTGAATCCCACATGAACCATCATGGCCAGCGTTAGAAAGGCTGCGTTGCAACATGAAGCACGTTGCGCATTTCCACATTAACCCGGGCTGGTTTTGGTTAATAATGGTTTGGTTTCTATCACTAATTCAGTGGCTTCCCTTTCAAAGGGAGACCGTGGTGAGAAATGGTTGTGCGGCCGTAAGGCAACAAGCAACTCTTGAGTACTTGGGTTGGTGTTGCCTTAAAGAGTTGCTCTTTCATTTGGTTTCCCCCGCTGAGTCTCTGTGGCAAGGCCACTGCCACCGAAACTGAGCTGGTCACAGACCTTAATGTCAGCCGGTTTCGGTTCATACAACTTGAAAGTTTTCATTTGTCCCTCTGTGTGTTTACAGTTAAAAACATGATTATTTGTGAACGCTAGAGAGTGGTTCGGCGCTCTAGGCACTGGCTGGGTTTCCAGGCTGGATTAACCGTGTTCGTGCTGAACAAGCACAGAGGGGAGGATGCTGGTGTTCCGTGGGAGGAGGACCCAGTGCTGCCTTTCCCTTCCCAGTCCTGGGCATCTCTCACCTCTGCTGGCTCTACTTTTCCTTCCTCGCTGTTCAACGCTTCTGTCACTTCACGGTGCTGTCACGGTTGCTGATGATTATTGGAAGTATTTCGCAGTGCCTCTTTCCGCAGCGTTTCCCAGGCAGCCGCAGCCCGTCGGCGTGGGGCCGTGCGGTGGCTGGAGCTGTGACAGCCCCTGCCCGTGGGGCCGGGGCTCACGTCGCCATGTCCCCTCGGGCTGGGGGGTGACAGGCTGCCCCACAAAGAGCTCTTTGCATTGTCATCCGCGTCGTTCCATGACAGAGCCCATTTGTCTCAGGTCAGCATGGTTCCCCCCGCTCTTCCTCCTGGAAACCATCCTGACTTTGACACTGGTCATCCTCCATCTCCCGAGGACAGAGCTTTTCAACATACTCACCCCTCTTGAATTTACCTCGAGTGAACCAAAAACATTTGCAGAAAAGCTTCTCAGAAACAAATTAAATTAGTTCCTAATAATATTTATTTGTGAATTGTGGAAAACAAATTATTTTAACCATTTAAGAGCAGAGTTTGTGAATCCTGGGGGAAATGCCACTGGGCAGAGAGGCTCGAGAGCAAGTCCCCCCCTTTGGAGGCAGAATGAAAAAGGGGATGCTCTAGATTATTGCCACTGCGCCTCTTCCATCTCCCATCGCTGTCTCTTTGCAATAATACGCCCTTTTCTCTGTCGTCCCCCGGTATGAGCGATGCCTGGAGGCGGCAGGTACTGACGGGGTGTTCTGGCTTTTCCCGGCAGTGTCCTGGACAGCCCCGGCCGGCTGGACGAGGAGCACAGGCTGATTGCCAGGTACGCTGCCCGGCTGGCTGCCGAAGCTGGAAACGCCGTAAGTCAATATTCATCCCTCTTTACCCACCCTGGGATATGGAAGGTGTTTTTTCCAGAGTCTAATCAGTAGTTTAACGCTAACAGCTGCGTGAAATTGTCTTTTTTTGTTTGTCTGTTTTGTTTATTCTGATGCGAAAGAGCAGGACGCTCTCCTCATTTTCAGCAGGAACGCTGCCTTCTCAGGCGGCGGGGGAAGAGCAGGGAAACGGGAAACGACAACACAAATTATTAGAAATGAGGTCAGAGGAGACGAGGGAATAAGCAGATTAGTCCTACTTAGTCTAGAGAAGAGATAAATACGTAGATACCCGAGGAAAACAAATCATGGAACAAACGTTATGGAATATATTTATTCCAGAGGGAAGGAGCCTGAGAGAGGGAAAGGAGGTATTTGTTATGTTTGCAGTCTCTTATAATAAAAGAAGCTAAAGGAAACACCCAACCAATTTTAAATTGGTTAAAAATAAATACTGCCTTCACAGAAAAACTATAGGAGATCATGACAATTAAGAATTTACTGCAATTCCATGGAACAATTGCAGCCCAGCTGGATGGGGAGATGCCCATTTTTGCTGTTTCGCCGGTACGGAAGGAGAGCGGCGTTTGCCGGAGCAATCTTCCACGTTGCCGAGCGGCAGTGGATCTCCCTGCAATTACGGCTGCCATTTAATGACGTTTCCACCGAGGGCGCTGCTCAGAAGCAGCTTGGCTTAGCACATACTCAAAAACCTGGGTGATCCCTGTCTATCGACAACACAGATACAACAGCGCCAACGTCTCGCCCTCGCTGCTGCTCTCCACAGTCACTGTTGCAAAACCTGTTCTTATCCACGTACCATTTCGGATATAGCCCTTATCCTGGTCGGATATAGCCCTTTCCACAGCCTCCAGCAGCAGCGGTGACCTCCCCTGAGCATCTTACCACCGTGGCAGAGTCTGTGTCCTACCACATGTTGGAGCAGGTTGCCCAGAGCAGCTGTGGCTGCCCCATCCCTGGAGGGGTTCAAGGCCAGGTTGGACGGGGCTTGGAGCAACCTGGGCTGGTGGGAGGTGTCCCTGCCCAGGGGAGGGGGTGGCACTGGGTGGCCTTTAAGGTCCCTTCCAACCCAAACCATTCTCTGACTCGATGATTCTATTCTATGACACGTTAGCGTGGCTGGAGAAGCATCTTAACGCCAGTGTCCTCACTTGCCTTTTCATTACGTATTTGTCATATAAATCCTGCCAAGTCCTTTCCAGCAAGGTGGTCTCACGCCTCCTCATAAGTTTCTTCAGTGTGTGCTCGAGCAGTGATCTGACTTTGTCATACGGATGTGACCAGATATTTCCCTTTTGTAAAACTTTAATAGAAAAGAATTAGCTTTTTAAACGTTTTTAACTGTCAGTTCCCGTTATCTCTGTCAAATGGTACATTTGTATTTCTGAAGTCATTTGGTTCACTAGAACTATGTTCATTTGAAATATTAAAGCAATACAGTGCAAACTTTCTGGTTTAGGTGGAAAAGGAGGGGATTTCTGTGTAATCTTCGTATAAAATTAAAGTTGTTGAGATAGCAAGTGCTGAATCCGTTTCACTCTGGAAGATGGTGGAAGAATTCTTACTCATGACTTGACTTTTTCTGGTAGTAAGATGGAAGTATCATGAAAACTAAAGAGTTGCAATATTGATCCTCAAAGAACCTGATCATTCAAAAATCTGTAAATGACCTCAACCTCTTTGTGTGTACTTGTAGTTCTGAAGGAGGTCAAAAATGGAACAGCTTATTTGGATGTAAAGAAAGCAGCATTTAGAGTTTATTGAGACTTTTCAAAGACCTTTGACAAATTACTGCGTTCTTTTCATCCAGATAAGTTACATCTTAGGGTAGATGTCAGAGTGCTGCCAGGGACTGAAGCGTGGTAGGGAAAGGATGGAAGCGTGATGGTGTGTTTCCATGGCCACCGACACTGAAATCACGGAATCACGGAATCTTCAGAGTTGGAAGGGACCTCTAGAGATCGTCTAGTCCAACTCCCCTGCTAAAGCAGGATTGCCCAGAGCACATCACTCAGGACTGCATCCAGGCGGGTCTTGAAAGTCTCCAGAGAAGGGGACTCCACACCCTCCCTGGGCAGCCTGTCCCAGTGCTCTGGCACCCTCACCATAAAGAAGTTTTTCCATGTATTTGATCGGAACTTCCTGTGTTCTAACTTGTGCCCATTGCCCCTAGTCCTGTCACTGGGAACCACTGAAAAGAGCCTGGCTCCATCCTCCTTCAACCCACCCTTTAGATACTTGTAAACATTGATAAGGTCTCCCCTCAGCCTTCTCTTCTCCAGGCTGAAGAGTCCCAGCTCTCTCAGCCTTTCCTCCTAAGGGAGATGCTCCAATCCCTCAATCATCTTTGTTGCCCTTTGCTGGACTCGCTCCAGCAGTTCCCTGTCCCTCTTGAACTGGGGAGCCCAGAACTGGACACAGTATTCCAGTTGTGGCCTCACCAGTGCAGAGTAGAGGGGGAGAATGACCTCCCTTGACCTACTGGCCACACTCTTCCCTGTGCAGCCCAGGATTCCATTGGCCTTTTTGGCAACAAGGGCACATTGCTTGCTCGTGGATAATTTACTGTCTACTAGGACCCCCAGATCCTTCTCCTCAGAACTACTTCCCAGCAGGTCCACCCCTAACCTATACTGGTGCTTAGCATTCTTCCTCCCCAGGTGCAGGACCCTGCACTTGCTTTTGTTGAACCTCATGAGGTTCTTCTCTGCCCAGCTCTCCAGCCTGGGTAGATTTTTCATATGCTGAAGGAGTCCGAGTTTAAAGGCCCTTTTTCAAATGCTCTGCTTCATGGCAGGTTCTAATTATTTCTTGCCAACAGGAGATCCCCCTTCGCTAGCCAGTGCTTTGTGTGACCAGTGGCCAAGGTAGCCAGTTGTCCTGCAGAGCTCTGGGATGGTGGGGCTCGATTCTGAGGATTCGCTAGCTATGGGAAACCAAATAGCTGAGATTGGTCAGCCACGGTCCTTTTTTATTTGATAGTCTTCTTATAATATTAAAACAGAGAGACAGCAGTAAATTAGAGGCTGGGAAATTCAAAGTAAAAAAAAAAAAAAAGGAACAATTTTTTCTTCCTATATAGAATTAAAGTGGGGGATATCAAATCACAACACCAATATAATAAACATCTCGGAGATCCAGTAGGAGAAAGATGCTCATAGAGTATATGGCGGTGAGTTTGCAGCAGTGATGCGGTAGGATGTGCAGGCAAGGGAATGGCCGTGTAGATAAAGGAAATATACAGTGTAACCGCTTAAAAATACCACAGAAAAGGAGAAGAACTGCAGAGTCCATGTGGGTTGAAATTCCAAATTTTTAATAATAGAAAAGAAATACTGACCCCCAGATTAGGTGGTGGTAGTGATTGGGAAATGTTAAGTGAGATAAGACAAGCCGTGAATTCGGGACAGGGAAGGGACAGTGGGAGATTTCAGGTACCCACATAGGGACCAAACCAGTGCCCCTTCAGAGGGAGATGCAGAAACGCTTCAGAATGCAACAGATAACGCTTCTTTGAAAACTAATCTTAGAATCCACAAAAAGATGCCCTCCTGGATTTGGTCCTGGATGGTGCACAAGGACGAGTTCCAGCTGTGCTCGCACGGCAGTAACTGTCGTGCACTGAGGTTTGGCAGCAGGAGAGAGCACGCCAAGCAAATCCTGTATGTGGGTATGCAGTTTCAAGAAAAGGAACTATGTAAAAATGAAACAATTAGAAAAAAATCCTAAAAGGATCAGTCCAAAAAGCAGGAAGCCTGTAAGCTGCCTGGAGGCTGTTAAAAATCCTCTATTAGAAGCTTAGGAAATCTGTGTGTCAAAATTCAAAAAGAAAACAAAACCGTACAAAAAAGCTCTCTTCATGGGTCAGTAAGAAAGCTAAGGAGGATGTCCCAAGGAAAGGATGGCATTAAAGAAGTGCAGAGCTTGCCCAAATGGAAAGAAAAGGAAAGCCTGTAAACATGGCTGGTTAAATGCTAACAGGAGATTCAGAAATGGGAAAAGAATTTGAAGAGCACTTCATGAGGGATGCTGAAGTCTACAGTTAAAAGATTTTCAATACCATCAAAATTAGGAATGTAACTAGGGAATCAATAAGACCTTTTGATGACCAAGATGTACAACAGAGTTGTCAGGAGTGAAAAGACCATAGCAAAGCCCAGTGAGTTGTTTGTGTCAGTCTTTACTGCTGAAGGTGCATCATGTAACGTCTTCTTTAGAGCAGGTAGGTTGGGGGAGTCAGATCAGTTCAAAATAAATACACAGGAACTTTTAAAACAGGTAAGAGGTAAGTCAGTAAGTCACTGCAGCTGCATGGCATTAACCTGAGAGTCCTTGACGGGCTGGAGAAACGAGCTGACAACTCGGAATCACGGAATGGTTTGAGTTGGAAGGGACACTAAAGGCTATCCAGTTCCAGCCCCTGCCATGGGCAGGGACACCTCCCACTAGAAGAACTATACAGAAGTTCAACACAGCCCGATGGCAGTCCTGCATGTGGGACAGGGTAACACCACACACCAATGCAGGCTTAGTGCCCACGGGCTAGAAGGAGCTTTGCAGAAGAGGACCTGGGCATCCTGGTGGACAGCAGGAGACAGGAGCGTGCCCTTGCAGCAAAGCAGCCCACCGCGGGCGAGGGTGCAGCCAGGAGAGCGAGGGTCGCTGGCCCAGGGGAGTGACTTTCCCCGCTCTGTTCAGAGCTGGTGGTGCCACATCAGCAGTACTGTGTCTGGTTTGGGGCAAGAAAGACATGGCCATGTTAGAGGAAGCCCCGCAGAGACCGCTGAGACGGCTGGTGGCTGTAGTACATGACATACGAGGAGAGGCTGAGAGCTGGGTATGGTCAGGATGGAGAGGAGAAAGCAGCGGGAGATGTCACTGCCGGCTGCAGCTGCCTGGTGAGCCAGGCATATGGGGACCTGTCGGCCAGCCAAGGTCAACCCACCACAGAGGTGCACAGTGAAAGGACCAGAAGCAACAGACAAGAAGTTGCAAGAAGGGAAATTCCATCTATATATCAAGAAAACCTTTTTCACCATTATAATGGGCAAATACTATTGTGCAAGAGGTTGTCCAGAGAAAAACTGGAATCTTCCTCCTTGGAGACATCCAGAGCTCAACTAGACACATTCTTGGGCAACCTGCTGTGCATTGGCCCTGCTTTGAGCAGCACACGGACTAGAAACCTCCAGAGATTCCTTCCCTCCTATATTTTTTAATGAATCTGGACCTTAATGAAAGCGGAGGGTGGGAACAAACCACAGTAAAGGAGTTATGGAATATTTGTCAACAAGGATTTTAAAACCAAGATAAACCAATATCTGCTGGGAATACTTAAGAAAGGTTGATGTGAACAAAATTATTTCTTGATATCCTCTCCAGCCCTACTTCTTGGATGTAGTATGCTTTATTTTTTAACATGCTCTAACTGCTGGAAATGAAGAGGATCCCAGATGCAGAATGTTTGCACTAAACCAGCCTAATGCAAAGTTTCTTACTGTTTCCTTTGAAGTAGTTGGCAGTGGTCACTGCTGGAAATTGTACATGGGATTATGTGGCAAAGGATCTGACTCAGCCCATCAGTTTCTGCTTTTTCTCAAATTAGATAAAATGTTAGAACTGCCTTCTGCAGGCTTGGTACTGTAATAAATGTCACTCGCCATATGAATGCAAATACATTCCATTAACATTTTTAGGGGAAGTGCCTTTGCTGGAAGTCTTACTGGGACAAAATAATTTGAGGCAGATCTCAGAGTTAATTCTTGAAATCCAAGTCTGTTTCTTCTTAAAGAAGAAAAGTAAATGGGGAGGGAGGAGAAGAAAGGAGAATGGCTCGTTTGTCACTCGATCCACGCAAGCTGCTCCGTAGAGCGAGGCTGATGGATGCAACCGGCGCAATTACGCACTGCGAGACCCCAGCTTAGTCTGCGTTCGCTCAGATGAGCTCTGACTGGGCTACTCTTGTTTTCTTCAAGCCAGTCTTCAGCAGACAAAATCCCTTTTATTGAATTTACGTCGCTCAGGGCTATGCTTGGCCTGCCAGTTTGGTCACGGCAGAGGGCTGTGCATTGAAGTAGCTGTTGGCTGGCTCCCCTAGCCCGGTTAGCGAGAGAGCAAAAAAGGGAAAAGGTGACTGGACGAATAAAGTCAAGTAATTAATGGAAAGCAAGCCAAACTTTGTGTAAATCACAACTTTCAAGGTCACAGCTTCATCTGTTTGTCTCCCTCTGCTGATCTGTTCAGATTATCAGTCTGAGGTAAGAAAAAATCTGGTATTTCCTAGCAAGCACCATGTTTTTGGTAAAAGCAGGGGCTGAAAATGATCTCCTGTGTCCCCAGCCCCTTGCCCACTTTCCCTTACAAAATCCCTTCCACACTTGTAGCGGATCCACCCCCTGTGCTGCCCGACTACTTGAGCATAGGTAATCCTGCCTATAAGGGACTGCATGCTTTTAAGAGAAGGGGTGATTACATGTATTTTAGGTGAATATATGTATATACAGCCATATCTATAAACCAAACGTCGGCCCTCTGTTACCGATGTCCTACACAACACATCCCTTTCTCCAAGCCAATACCTCCTTCCCCTCCTCTCCCACCTGCTCCACCTCAGCTCTTTTTTTCCCCATTTTCTGCTGGTAGCGCACTCTCAGACCCCCCTGAATTATTCCTGCTGATTGTGGGCAGGTTGATTTGTACAAGCGCAGGTCGGTATCTGGTCTGTGAGCCCCAGACGTTCCTGCTGCTTCCCGATGACTTCTGATGGAGGGCGACGCACCACGGCAGGCAGCAGGTGGGTCTGGGCAGGAGCTGAGGTCCTCGGGGACAGTGCAGGACTCTGCTGACCTGTGCAGCCTTGCTGCTAGGAAAAGCACGAGCACCTAATAAATACGAGATAATACTCAATTATGGATGAGTGGATAATTAGGCTGAGTTATGTGGATGAGTTACAATAATTAGGTTCTTGCCCACGTTGCCCTTTTTTGAAAACAGTGTGTGGTTGCTCTTCTTCCCTTAAAAGCCCTGCTAAAACCTATCATCATCTCATCTAATTAAAGCTACTGTACCTACAACCTAAATAATATTTGTAATATTCCCTTCATGTAACTTTTCTTTTAGGCAAAGAGCAAGTAAGCCAGATCTCCTGTTGTACATCTTTGCAGGATAAACCTGCAGCTTTGTTCTTGGATCATTTCTTCTTCTCCTGGATATACCAGTTACATGAACCTGTTTTGTTATTTGTTTCCTCTTTGTTGTCTGTTGATCATAAAGACGACTGTGATACCACAGTGATGGGCAGGTGAAGTACTGGTTCAGACTTCCCGTGACACCGTGAGGTCCTTCCACCAAGGGACCGGGAATCTGGTGCCCGTGAGACGCAAGCTTTGCTGCTCTTTGACAGTTTCTACCAAATCAGGGTGACGGAGGAGCGCGACTGCTTGCGAAACTGGCATTTCTGGGGCTTGATTAAACTGTTGTTAAATCCTCTCCTATTACTGAAAAAAAAAGTATACCGTAGGTGAATGCTCCCTATTACAAATATCAGTCTGACTTGAAGTTCCAGCATGGCGCTTTCTCTCAAGTTTAATGGTCCATTCATAGGAAAACTAAATTGCAGTGCTAGCCCGTTTTACTGATCCTATGTGATAGTAAGGATTTTAAGTAGATTTTGTGATCATCATCTTACGCATTTTCTTACTGAGGAAGGATGGGGCTTGCCATTTGGATGACTTTCTCAGAACTGTTGAGACTTCAGCATTTCTGATGGGCACCAGGAAGGCAGAAGGCAGTTGTAATTGTATCTTCAGCCCTGTTGGAGAGTTTTCGTAGCTTTTAAACTTTTTTTAACATTTTAACTTTTAAAATATTAGTCCTCAGCTTGAAAAACTTTGGCTTTGGTCTTGCTGCTGTTTGGTGACCCGTGTTACAATTCAGTGTATCGAGAAGTGGTTTTTCCTTTCCAGCTCCACCGTGCTTCAGAATCCTTTTACCTTGGATAAACTCTGTAGGTTGTTTCTGCAGGGACCTGTAATGTTTTGGGGCTTGGTCATACTACGTTATTGTCAGAAAATTGGGAGCTGCATCCAGTAGGACCAGGAAGAGTGCTCCACATTGTTTCTATGCCGTAATAGTTAGGACTGTTCTCTTCCTGAGAATTTACTCCTTACTGAGAAGGAAGGCTACAGAGGACAAAATAATATAAACTCCGTTGATTTTCTCATGCGCAAATGGGGGTTGTTGGGGATTTTTTTGTAGTAATTTTGAAGGCCTTACATCTTATGCTGTTGGCTCCCACCAGGCCTTTGCTCTCTGTAGTAAAAAGCCTTTGCGAGAGTTGAGTAGAAGGGGGACGTGTCCCTGGTGCTCAGTGCTGCTGAGCAGGTAGGGACCTGGAGCTGCTGGGCCTTTTAAAGAAAGGAATTACAGTAACAAATCTTGGGAGACACAAGTCTTTCATACCTGTCCAGTAAGATGGAGTGCAAATGTAAGAGTGCTGACGAGTAAATTAATGTTTTGGGTTGTGTTTTTCTCTTTTAAGCGCAGAGGTTTTAAGAACCACATCTAACTTCCCAGAGAGGACAGGTACCTCTCGTCAAGGTAAATAGTACCATGCAAATGCTCTAATGAGGTCTGCCTCCCTGGATATACGAGGACAATAGCATTTGCCATCACAATCCTATACCATGTACCTAAAACTCTTCCAAAGGCGATGGCCGTAAGAATTTGGTGTTAATAAAGTGCTAGGCAGAAATAAGAGCAGCAACTACAGTTAGATTTCCTTCCCTGTGTTCCAGAGGAGTTCATTCCCTGAAAAAACATGGGCTGTCCTACCAATGTCCAACCAGAAGCCCAGCATGGTAGTTGCACATTTGAATGATACCTCAGGCTTGATAATTATCTCCTAACAACGGTATTTAGAAGATGCATTCAAAATATCCGCATCCACGAGAGGTAATGTGATACTCATAGAATTATAGAATCGCGGAATGGTTTGGGTGGGAAGGGACCTTAAAGGCCACCCAGTGCCACCCCCTGCCCTGGGCAGGGACACCTCCCACCAGCCCAGGTTGCTCCAAGCCCCGTCCAACCTGGTCTTGAACCCCTCCAGGGATGGGGCAGCCACAACTCATATGAATTTAATTTGAAACCCTTAGATCAATAACAGGTCCCACATCGTGTCCACCAGCTTCTCAGTCATTCTTCAGAATCCTTTTACCCCAGGTAAAACTTCCCCTCGCCCATGAAATCTGATGATTTCAGAAGAGCAAGGGCATCCTGAGACGGCTGCAAAGGATGATCCAGGGCTCGTTAAACTATCTGCTCCATAAAACAGCCTGCGAGCATCTGGGCTTGAGAAAGGTAGCGGCAAACATTTTCAAACCCAGGTGTCCATGGTAATCTCTTCCATTATGACGTCGTATTTTTATACAGGCTACAGCAAGATACTTGCCTGTCACAGGGGAAGCAGGTACATCTCCGGGGTAGGTTGTAAAGGAATTTGGGGGATTATTGATCAACGATCAATCAAGGAGAGATTAAGGCTGCTGGTCCTGTGAGAAAAGTAACTGATAAGAAATTTTCGTGTACTTAAATGACTTCCCACTTGTGAAAGGAAGTGAATACAGGTGACCGGCACACTGGATGCTTGGAGCTCAGGTGTGGTTTTGTGGGTAGAATGGCAGATTTTGTACAAATGCTGCACAATTGTGCTGTGTAAGACCACCAGGCTCTCGTAGTTGGAGAAAAAAAACAGCGTGAAATAAATGCAATGCTTGAGCTACGGGAAAAAACACCTGAAAATGCAACAAAAACACAAAGACTTCTTCCCATCAACGAAAGAACTGAAAAAGAAAAAAATCTGAGTTCTTGCCTAATCTTAGTTCTTTGTTACTGAGAATGTGACAGTCAGTGACTTCACTAGTTTCTATGAAATAATGTGGGTTTTCTCACAGGCCTTTAGAGGTTTATAAAGCAATATGAATGAAGACCAGTAACAGGAATGATAAAAGAGAAAAAAGGAAGAATGACAGAGAAAACCTAATCAAAGAGCTTGAGACGTGATGGGAGCAGAAAGGTGCCTGGGAGTCAGATTTTTCAGGCTTTAAAGGGTAGAGAAAAAAATGACTTGAATCAAAACAGAAGAGGTGGGAAGTTGTTGATTCAAATAACTGTATTTAGTTCACAAACCTGAAAATAGTAAAGATCTCTAATACTTTAGATTTGATAGAAATATGAGTTACGGGGTGTTCTGGGGTATTTTAGAGGAAAGATTAGGTTTTTTCTGGTTTTTTTTATAGAGAGGAGGAGGAGAAGGATGGGGTTTTTGATGATGACGATGATGGTGGTGATGATGATGGGGAAAAACATTCTGAGACATTGCTATTTGCCGTAGTACAGGAAACAGTGCTTGGGTTCAGCTATGAAACCAGAAGATAACGTGTTTCCAAACTAGGTGTAAATAGAGAGAAGAAAGCTACCTAGCTTTGTTTCTCGATTAAAAGAAGGTTTTCTCTTACGTTCTTTGCAAGGGAACAGTGACCCGTGAGGAATCCGCAGAGGCTGGAAATGGCCAAACGACCAACATTGTTCTCTGCAGTATGAAAATTCAAGCTGCCATCACTTTTGGATCATACACCTTATCTCTTTGAAGTTAATAGATCGGTATCAATGTGAACACCCTACACGCAGCATTATCAAAGCCAGAGTGCCCTGAGGGTTTAGTGACTTCCCTGGTTCTGAGTAACGATGGTCCAACTGGGACCTGCCTACAGGCATCGTCCCCTGCGGGTCAGCTCAGCTCTGCCTAAGCCGCGCTGGGGCAGGTGCTTATCCAAATTATTTTTAAAAACCCCAGCGGATGGAGCCCACTCCAGCTGGAGCCCATCGAGGCAATTTGTTCCAATATGTAAATTAATCCACCAGTAAGGAGTTTTCCCTGAATCCTGACATAATTCTTCCTTGCTTGGTTTGAGCCCACTACTCATTCTCCTGTCTAAGGGGTTACGGAGAGTAATGTATTACTTTCCTCTTAGCAACAAGCATTGTATATTTGAAGTTATTTGTGTTGTCTCCTCTCATTCTTTTATTCCCTTCGTTCTTTCAGCCTTTCCTCATTGTCATGATGTGCAGACCCCTGATCGTTCCTCTTCACCCACTTTCTCCAGTCGACCCTTAGTGTTTTAGTTTTTTTTTAGCTGGAAGCAGTGATTCACCTGAGTCGGAGAGCAGGGGGAAGTCACGCGCTGCAGCACGTGGCGTACCCTGCTTCAGCCAACCCGTCCCGGGCTCTGCAGCGCCGTGGGGTTATGGACTCGCGCCCGGGATGGGAACTCGACTCATCGGCAAACCCGGTTTTGCAGAACTGCTGCCTCGTCCATTGGGTGTCGATGCAGTTCACATCTCGAAAGTAAATAGGAGAGTTTGCACTTGTCTTAATAGAATACAACCTATTTTTTTCCAGACCTTTTCTCCAATTTATCAAATAATTTTATATTTTAGCATATTTTTTATTTTCTATTTTACCTTGTCCTATAAAGCAGTGGGAGCTTGCCACTGTGTGCTCTGCAGATGTAAGAAGCAAACACTTTATTCCATCATCCATGATATTAATGAAAATATTGAATGGTACTAAATCTGAGAGAAAAGCTGTAAAACCCCGCAAGAGGATCTCAAAAGCATTGCTGAGGTGAAAGTGTATTGTGTTAATAGTTTCTCTCCTATACATAGGATTTGATTTTTTACTGTGGAAGGAAAGTAGTTTGCTTTGGCATGATTTGATCTTAAAAACTCCCTGTAGACTATTAGCCTATCTTCAAAGTCTTTACAAGTGGTTTTATTCTGTGTTTTTTCCCCAAGAACTGAAGTTAAGCCGACTCGTCTGTCGCTGTTAGTTCCATCTCACATTGCTTGTAGATGTCAGCGTTATGGATGGTCTCTTCTAGCGTCTGGAGCGTCACCTTATGAAACTTAGTGCTCTCAGAGATGACCACGAACACTCTGAGATTGCCTCAGGTTTATTGAAGTACCAAGATCTCAGTGCTCTGATGAATTTCCTCGTGCCGCGGCTACTCGAAGCATCTGTCTGTGTTGTCTTCAGTCTGTTTTCTAATCTGAGTTTTTACCCCAAGGCTGTAAATCCCATGTCCTGGATGGTTAATGTTTTTTAGTGTTAGACCATCATTGGATGTTTTTTAATAAAACCTGACCCAGAGAGCGCAGACCAGCGTCCCAGCGTTGCCTCCCGACCAGCGCTGCATCTCGCCCCGCTGGCAGGACGGAGGGAGCCGCTGCCTCCCCAGCTGCCTCGCCGGGGGTGTGCGGCACAGAGCTGTCTCTTCGTACCCATTCAAGGTCAGATATATCCAGAACTAGTGTCAGATATTTTCTGGACAAGCGCAGTAGCAATTAGACACGTACCGCTGGGGTATTTCCACCAGGCTTGGTGCTGTCTGAGGTGACTTTCTGATACGCTTTGGGATACAGGCTGGGCAGTGACGGGCTTGGGAGCAACCCTGAAGAAAAGGACTTGGGGGCACTGGTGGACGAGAGGCTCCACGTGAGCCGTCAGCGTGCCCTTGCAGCCCAGAAAGCCAATCGTATCCTGGGCTGCATCAAGAGAAGTGTGGCCAGCAGGGCGAGGGAGGGGATTCTCCCCCTCTACTCCACCCTCGTGAGACCCCACCTGCAGTGCTGCGTCCAGCTCTGGAGCCCCCACTACAAGAAAGACATGGACGTGCTGGAGCGTGTCCAGAGGAGGGCCACGAGGATGCTCAGAGGGCTGGAGCACCTCTCCTACAAAGACAGGCTGAGAGAGTTGGGGGTGTTCAGCCTGGAGAAGAGAAGGCTCCGAGGAGACCTCACTGTGGCCTACCAGTGTCCTAAGGGGGCCTACAAGAAAGCTGGGGAGGGACTTTTTAGGATGTCGGGTAATGGTGGGACTAGGGGGAATGGATTAAAACTGGAGACGGGTCGATTCAGAACGGACGTTAGGAAGAAGTTCTTCCCCATGAGGGTGGTGAGACACTGGCACAAGTTGCCCAGAGAGGTGGTGGGAGCCCCGTCCCTGGAAGTTTTTAAGGCCAGGCTGGATGGGATCTGAGCAACCTGGTCTAGTGGGAGGTGTCCCTGCCCAGGGCAGGGGGTTGGAACTAGATGAGGTTTAAGGTCCCTTCCAACCTTGACAACTCTGTGATTCTATGCAAGATTTTAGACACCTCTCTTGAGTCCACATTGCAGTATAGATCAGGTGAGAGATAAGTGCTTTATCTCAATAACTGAGTGTACGGTAGACACATAGGCTTTGTGTGTAGCAGTCATTAAAAACTTCTGGCACCCACCTCCATAATCTTGAGCGCTCCGGAAGAGTGCAGCTGCGTACAAAGCACCTGCTGCAGATAGTTTGGGTAAATCCCAAACCATGCTGAGAATTGTTTGAGAGCGCTTGTTAGTCTGGGCTAAAAATAAGGCAGGGGCCGTACTGAATATCTAACAATGCGGGTGATCAAATTCCAGTGCCTCTGCCGGGTGCTTTTTACTTCACCAGTGTAGGCACCCCCTTTGCAGTCTCTCAGGGTGAGCATCAGGTGCCTTTTAAGTTTAAGAACCTGGAAGGTTTACATGTTGGTGGAGAATCAGCAGCCTGAAAATTTTTTTCTGGGCGTGTTTAGGCTTGAGAAGATTTTTGGGGGTCTTTTTGTGTATTAATATATGATGGTGGGAAGTAAGATGATGGAGCCAGACTCTCTTCAGTGGCATCCTATGAAAGGACAAGAGGCAACGGGCACTAGCTCGCTTCCATTTAAACAGAAGAAAAAACTTTCTTACAGTGTAAGTGCTCAAACGCTGGAACAGGTCATCCCAGCAGGTTGTGGAGTCTTCATCCTTGGAGGTATTCAAAACTCAGCTGGACAATGTCCTGAGCAATGCACTGTAGTTGACGTTGCTTTGAGCAGTGGTTTTGGATTAGACCATCTCAAAAGGTCCTTTCCAACCTCAATGACTCTGATTCTGAGTTATGATAAAAAAAATAAATGGACTCTTGGAAGCAGTAGAACAAATAAGAGAACATTGAATTGTCATGCAAAATAGCCACTGTACAGTTTCCAAAAGACCTCTTGCTAGCAGTGTTTGAAAGTGAGCAGCATGCGGGATGTGCCTCCTCTAAGTTCTCTACGGTGTTGTCTTTGCTCCTGAGGACTCGAGTATTTTGGGTCATGAGGGTGATTCAGGCTTTGGACAGGATTTCTGAAGAAAGGGATTAAGGACAAGGTTGTGTTTATATAGGCACAGTCCTACTTTGCGGGAGAACAAACGTTCATGTGCTTCAGATGGAGCCCCAGAGCCTCAGGAAGCTCCTGAAGCTGCAGGTGAAACCCATCACCTGTGCTTGTCCTCGTAGTTGGTTGTACCAGGATGCAGGGAGAGACCATGGGACCTCAGCTTTGTGACGCACTGTTCTGGGGGACCAGTAGGTCCTATCAGTGTTATCTACACCAAGGCTGTCCAGGTCACCCCACGATGAAAAGAGTGGCGGTGGTGCTGCTGCCTACACTGTGCACCTACCCCAAACACTGAGATGGGATGGGATGGGAGGGGATGGGATGGGATGGGATGGGATGGGATGGGATGGGATGGGATGGGATGGGATGGGATGCGCTGAGATGAGATGAGATGAGATATGAGGAGGTTTTGCCCCGGCTGTATCAGCAGGTCCATCCCAGCTCCTCGCCCACACCAGCCCTGTTCCTCGGTGTGAGAGCAGAGCCCACCCTGCGCTGTCAGCTCCTCCCCGCTGCCTGGGCGAAGAGGGGGTTTATCTGACCCTGCTATGACAAACGGTGTTTCCGCACTTCAGTTTCTGGGTTGATTTATTTTTATTTCTCACACTGTTCATTTTAACTCCCAAGCTGTTTTGTTTCTTCTTGCCTGGGACCTGCCTTACCAACCCCTTTTCACACAGGCAACTTCCACATCGTTAGGAGACTCCTGAAGTGGCTGTCGGGTCACCCGGGAGGACACAGAAGACCAGCTTGTAGGTGTGTCATTCAAGCAAGGCTTATTTGCCATGTGCAAACCCACCCACCACGTGGATTTTGCCCAAAGAAGAGAAGTGCTACCTGCACTTCAAGCCTAATTCCAGTCAGGGTTGGCTCTAGATACCCACAGCGAAACAAAACTGAAACCCTAGCAGTGTCTGTGCCCTTCGTCCTGGAGCTGTCACTCTCCAACCTGTCTCCAGGAGCGCTGGTGGACACCAAGCTCTTCCCTCCAACTTCCGTTTTTCTACCCAAATAGTTTCCAAAAATGGTTGTGAAAGTCTCTTCTCAAACCAGGATCCCAGTCTGAGGTCCTTCTGAAAATGTTGTGGTAAAAATCTGTGCAATCTTGAGATCAGATGAAAACAAAAGGCAGAAGCGGAGTGCCGAAGTTCAGCACTCTTGACAAAGCCCCAGAGATCTGCCAGCTGGGCGGTACGTTGGTATCTGCGCTCATCCTTCTGGCGCCAGCAGTGAGGGGACTTTGCCAGCCTCCATTTGCCCGCTTTTGGGCTGTTCTGCCACATCAGCCCCTCAGCGTCTCCTCCGGAGCCAGGGTCCAGCCCAGTCTGCACTCCTGGAGAAGCACTGATGCTCGTGAACGAAACAGGGAGCCCTAGCTGTGATCTGCCGTCAACATGGCAAGCCAAGAGTTAGGACCCCGTCCGGTCCCAAAGCACGGCCAGTGTCGGGTGGGATGGTTCTGCTCCCCCAGGGCTGCTGTGTTCGCAGCATCTCCTCCACGAGCACCAGCCTGGGGGTGCTCACACCCCATTTCCCAAGGACACCGTGAGAGGCAGAGGCGCCATGGCCTTAATCCTCTGCACTGCCAGTGTGAGCTCACCCCCTCCTCACGGGACCCAGAGACCCCCAGAATAAGGAAATCTGATCTGGGGACTGGAGCATCTTACACGCAAGGAAAGGCTGAGAGAGCTCAGCTGGAGCAGAGCTGGCTCAGGAGGATCTCATCAATGTCTACAAGTACCTAGAGGGATGGTGCACAGAGGAGGGAGCCAGGCTCTTCCAGTGGTGCCCAGTGCCAGGAGCAAAGGCAGCGGGCACAAACTGGAACACAGGAGGTTCCCTCTGAACATCAGAAAACGCTTCTCGGTGTGAGGGTGCCCGAGCGCTGCACAGGTGCCCAGGGAGGTTGTGGAATCTCCATCCTTGGAGATATTCACAAGTTGTTTGGACGAGGTCCTGGGCACCTGGCTCTGGGTGTCCCTGCTGGAGCAGATGTCCTCCCGAGGGCCCTTCCGACCTCAGCCGCTCTGTGATTCTGTGGTGGCCTGGTGTCAGAAGCAGACCCTACGTACCATCTCATTCCTCAGGCATTTCTTAGCCAGGGAGACCTGTCCGTGATAAAAGATGTCTCCCCAGCTCCGAGTGGAGAACTTGTGTGTCTGATGGCCAGAAGGATAGTTATGAGTTGTACTCCATCTCCTAAGCAGCGTCTTAGGATTCCACTGGGAAAATGCACTGAATCAGTAGAAGACCCTGTAATTCTTCTCTCTCTCTCTCTCTTTTTGGTCCATATAACTGGCTTCTTCAGCATCCAGCCCAGCTGCCAGCAGGTTCTCCCAGAAACTGCAAATTCTTGTTTAATTGCCTGGTCCTTTTCTCAGTAGTGGTGGCGGCTGCTGGTGAAAAGTGTACCAAACACAGGGACCACAAAGGTCAGGACTCGCAGGGAAAACACATTTGTTCAGCAGTCTCCCTCCAATTGATGCTTTTGAGGGGTTCAGAAGAATTAGATTTCCAAGAGGCAGTGACCATGCTTAAATTTAAGATCTGTGAATAATCCTGTTCATAACCTGTAAGTTATTCTAACTTTTCTTCACTAGCTGATGTATGGGAAGGTCAATGCTTTGCTAAAAGACTTTATGATAAAGGTGTAACTGCGTCTTTTCCCAGGGAAGCCTGTCGGTGCCTTAGGAACAGATAGGTACGCTGTGGTTTTTTCTGAAGGTCCTTAAAAAAAAAAAAAAAGGGCAAATAAAATTCTGCAGAGGGATAGTGAGGACGATGAGCTGGGCCACCCTTTCAGCAGCCCCCCACGCTGAGATCAGAGAGCAGAACCACGTCTCGATGTGCCCCCGTAGCCCATCTCGGCACAGCCGTTTTCACAGTTTGGCAGCGGGGGCTGTGAGTATCGCACCACGGCATCCAGGAAATACGGGGCAGGATCCAAACTGTGTCTTATGTGCTAACAGGTAATGAATATTTTGTCTAATTTTTCTCTGTTCCTCATCCACCAGCCTCGCCCACCGACAGACCTGGGTTTCAGCTTTGATGCCAATAAACAACAAAGACAGCTGATAGCGGAGCTGGAAAACAAAAACAGGTAAAAAGCGAGCTTTGATCAGTATTGTTTTAGGAACAACGTTTGAGGAGAGAAAAACCTTTAGTCCTTGTGCTTTGTTGTTTTTAACCTTTTGTGTTATATTAACCGGATTGTTTTCCTAGATCTTTTGTTGAGAGGTGTAGCTGCCTCGTTACCCAATTAGCTGGGTGCGGATGCAGCTGCGGTGCCCTTGTTCCCCGGGGAGCAGGTTGATCTTCTTCACTGATCTTCTTAACATCATCTTAACTGGCGCTGCGCCCCAGGAGCTGCATCGCTGCCGGGTGTTGCTGTCTGCAGCCCCAGCAAACTTCTCGCAGCAGGAAAATAAATCAGCTGCGAGGTACTGGAGCGAGCAGGTTGAAAAGCCGGGGTGGGTAAATTCAGCTTGAGAAGAATGAGGGTTATTTTTCCTTTTGCTGGAAAACAAAAACGTCTGAGGAAGCTGGGAGGGCTGGAAGAAATAGGAGATGGGCTATAGGAGAGATGGTTTCCTTCTTCTAGCCATGAGCCGGCACCGTGCGCTGGCAGCCCAGAACCCCCCCGCAGCCTGGGCTGCATCCCCAGCAGCGTGGGCAGCAGGGCCGGGGGGGGGATTCTGCCCCTCTGCTCCGCTCGGGGGAGACCCCCCTGCAGTGCTGCCTCCAGCGCTGGGGCCTCAGCACAGGAGAGACACGGAGCTGTTGGAGCGGGGCCAGAGGAGGCCCCGGAGATGCTGGGAGGGCTGGAGCCCCTCTGCTGGGAGGACAGGCTGAGAGAGCTGGGGGGGGTCAGCCGGGAGAAGAGAAGGCTCCGGGGAGACCTTCCAGCCCCTGCCAGGCCCTCAAGGGGCTCCAGGAAAGCTGGGGAGGGACTCTGGGTCAGGGAGGGGAGCCACGGGACGAGGGGGAAGGGTTTGACACTGGAAGAGGGGAGATTGAGATGAGATGTGAGGAAGAACTTCTTGGCTGTGAGGGGGGTGAGCCCCTGGCCCAGGTTGCCCAGAGCAGCTGTGGCTGCCCCATCCCTGGAGGGGTTCAAGGCCAGGTTGGACGGGGCTTGGAGCAACCTGGGCTGGTGGGAGGTGTCCCTGCCCAGGGCAGGGGGTGGCACTGGGTGGCCTTTAGCGTCCCTTCCCACCCAAACCATTCCATGATTCGGTGAGACTCTTCTTGCTGCAGAGGGACTGTTAAGAAGAGATCGCTGTTTTTATTACAGTATTGCATTTGCACTCACCCCTTCTTCAGCACCCACATCTCAAGTTCATGTTTCTCTGGCTGCGATGGTGCAGCTCCAAAGACCCAGCCGCTGAGCAGCTGCAAACCCCACGTGCCGTACGGCACCGTCGGGCTCGGAGTTGCCCACGGAGCCTCCTGGTAGCCTGGTGATGTGCTCTCCTGGTAGCCACGCCAGGGTCCAGCCGCACCTGGGCAGCGTGTCTGAGCTCCCTACCTGCACGGCCCCAGCCAAGGCGTCCTCAGCACAGCGGGTATGACCCTGCTTCGGGTCAGCTTGGAGGAAAACCAGTTCCTGGAGAGCAGCTCCATCCTCGCACCCTCGCTGCGCTGCCGAGAGACCTTGCGGGCGCTTGAAATCATTCCTTGAGATCACAGATAAGGGAGATCTCAATCAGCGCGGGTATGGAACTGTGCAAGGGGAGCTGCTCAGCAGTTTTTAAAAAGAGCAGGAGGGGGTAGAATTAGAGATTATAATCTTCGCTCCCAGGAGGATTTCATTTCCATTTTAATGAGTGAGTCCTTGGCCGTGGGTGCTGTGTTCCCTCACCTCCGGCTACACAAAGCTGGCTGATGCCCTTCCCCTCGTGAGACCTCGTGTGTTTGTCCCTAGGACTATGAGCTGCTCTTCTCCCTCCTCCTGCCGACCTGCTGGCAGCCCAGCATGGGGCCGTGGGAGGGTAACGGGTGCTGGCACGGCTGGGGACGCCGGCGGTGCTGCCTCCGAGCCCCTCCGGCAGCATGTGCCATGCCCATCGTGCTGAAAATGGAGCTTTTTCCCTCTTAGAGCAGTCTCTGAGCCCATCCTGCGCGGAAGGCTTCGGAGAGGCATTGCCAGCGTATGGCACATGAGTGATTTCATACTTCTTATTAAGTAATAAATTTTCCATGTGTATGACAGCAATTCATAGGACTGCAGGAACTTCCCCATTGCAGGTTTGGGTCCGTGCCAGTCCTACACCAACAAAATTGCTGCACTTAGGCCAAAAGAGCGCTTGAAGGGCTAGAACAGTATTTAAGAGCAGTGCTGGCGCTGACCTTTTTCCTCTTTAATCTTCCCTCTGTCGTTTCTACAGAGAGATACTGCAAGAAATTCAGCGTCTCAGGCTGGAACACGAACAAGCCTCTCAACCCACCCCCGAGAAAGCCCAGCAGAACCCGACTTTGCTGGCCGAGCTCCGGCTGCTACGGTAAAAGAAATCCCCAAAGCTGGTGCTCATTCGGTGCCCGGGGCCCCTCAGCCCACGGGGTGGCACAGAAAGGGCAATATCAGCACGTCTTCAGTGACCTTAAAGTGTTATTTTAAACTGCAGAATTCTGAAGTCTTACCGCATATTGCAATTTGCCTTTTTTTTTAAGGTTGTTTTAGAAGTAAATAAAAATATCTCTTAAAATGAATTGTATTTGTATAGTTCAGAAAATTGTAAAGAAGAGAGTGATAGGAAAAATGAGCCAAAATGGCATTAACTGCTTAACCTTTTTTGTGCAGAGGAGTGGAGCTGACGATAAATGTCAGTTGTTTGATTTGTCGGTGAAACTCCGAAAGTTCATACCTACAGAGGGTCAGACACCCATCCAGAGTTGGAGAACAATCTTCAAAGCCTCTTTGATTAAGTGTGCATTTTGAAGTGACAGGGAAAAATTGTCAGAATTTAGAGAATAAAGTGTTTCATAGTTTGGGTAGTCACAAGGGCGTTCTCTGGCTGTATTTTATTTCATCTTTGTTACCCGTTAATTTGGAGCTCAGCCTTCAAAAACGCCATCTGTAATCTAAAGTCGGTTCTAAACCCTGCGCTCCGGGCAGCAGCAGCTCTGTGCGGACCGCCTCGTGTGTCACCCCTGGGGCAACCTTCCCCTGCCCCCTTCGGCAATGGCACCGCTGCTGCTGCTGCCCGGGAGATTTAAAGGTTTTCCATAAAGTGCCGGAGCGACGGCGATCGCAGGCAGCGCCTGCAAGGTGTGAGCCAGCCCCCTGTCGCAAAATCTTCATTGCTGCTTCTTTCATGACTTTTTCATACTGAGTTTGCTTCATTATAGTACATTTTGGTATCTCACTGATACTTTTCATTCTATTACCTAATGATAATAACTCATAGATTTTCTAGCTTTATGCTTTACATAGCTATGTATATTTTTTTTAAATGTTTGAAAAGCTGGAGAGGATGCAGAAGGTTCTGCAAGAGGTGGAGAAAAAGAGATCATGGGGCAGCTGGATGTGTTTGACCCAGCAGAGAAAGAGAGAAGAATCCCAGACTGGCAGGGTCAGAAGGGACCTCTGGAGATCACCCAGTCCCACCCCCGGCCAGAGCAGGGTCACCCAGAGCAGGTGGCACAGGAACGCGTCCAGGCGGGTTTGGGATGTCCCCAGAGACGGAGACTCCCCCACCTCTCTGGGCAGCCTGTGCCAGGGCTCTGCCACCCTCACAGGAAAGAAGTTCCTTCTCATGTTTAGGTGGAACTTCTGTGCTCAAGTTTGTGCCCATTACCTCTTGTCCTGCCCCTGGTCACCACTGAAAAGAGCCTGGCCCCATCCTCCTGACACCCACCCTTTCAGTATTTACAAGCGTTGATAAGATCCCCCCTCAGTCATCTTTTTTCCAGACTGAAGAGACCCAAATTCCTCAACCTTTCCTCATCAGAGAGATGTTCCAGTCCCCTCAGCATCTCCGTAGCCCTTTGCTGTCCCCTCTCCAGCAGTTCCCTGTCCTTCTTGAGCTGGGGAGCCCAGAACTGGACCCAGTGCTCCAGCTGTGGCCTCCCCAGGGCAGAGCAGAGGGGGAGGATGACCTCCCTCCACCTGCTGGCCACACTCTTCTTGATGCCCCCCAGGATGCCATTGGCCTTCTTGGCCACCAGGGCACATTGCTGGCTCATGGGCATCCTGTTGTCCACCAGGACTCCCAGGTCTCTTTCCACCAAGCTGCTCTCCAGCAGGTCGGCCCCCAACCTGTCCTGGTGCAGGGGGTTATTCCTCCCCAGGTGCAGCATCCTACACTTGCCCTTATTGAATTTCATGAGGTTTCTCTCCGCCCAACTCTCCAGCCTGTCCAGGTCTCTCTGTATGGCGGCACAGCCTTCTGGGGTGTCAGCCACCCCCCCCAGCTTTGTGTCATCAGCAAACTTGCTGAGGGTGCTCTCTATCCCCTCATCCAAGTCGTTGATGAATAGATTGAAGAGGACTGGGCCCAGTACTGACCCCTGGGGAACACCACTCGTCACTGATCTCCAACTGGACTCTGTGCCCCTAACCACCACCCTCTGAGCTCTGTCTTGCAACCAGTACCAAGAGCCAAGAGCTTAAACTGGAAACCAGCCGCATACAGACCACAAATAAAGCACATGCGTTTTAACAGGAGGTGATAATCTCAAGAGCAATGATGGAGTTTCCAGTCCCTAGATGTCTTTCCTGAAGATGTTGTTCCCAAAATGCAGGTTATTGGGAAGAAAACAGAGCTAACCAGCAGGAATTAGACAGCCTGTATTTTGTTAAAGAAAAAAAAGCTGAATGATCATTGTAGCCACTTCAGGCCTTCAAATATGTAAACACCACTGGCAAACAGAAGAGTTACAGAAGAAAAAAAAGGTTGGATTAAGAATGTAAAGCCTGTCAGGTCATCACGATTGTCCCGCCTGGCCTTCTGTGTAACACGGGCTGGGAAACTTCTCCCTGCAGCGCCCCTGCAGAGCCCTAAAAACAGGTTTTGCACATCTCCAGCTATGCCTTTGGCCTGCTGTAAAGTTCCCTCTGAGTCCTCTGCATCCCTTCCGTGCACAGGCTGCAGTAACCGCCCGCGGTGGCTCATCTCACTGCTGCTATAGATACAACTCGTGTTAGCTTTCTCACCGCCAAACATCACTCGTTAATAAATTCAAAGCGCACATTCATTTTCTTGACTGCCTAGCATCACGATGGAAGTTCCCAATTAGCAGGTTATCTGTGATGTGAAAACACGTCACACCGTCACAGCTAACGTGGAGACGTGCCCCGAGTCTTGTGAGGAGCGGCTGAGGGAGCTGGGGGTGTTCAGCCTGGAGAAAAGGGGGCTGAGGGGAGACCTTCTCGCTCTCTGCAACTCCCTGAAAGGAGGGGGTAGCCGGGGGGGTCGGGCTCTTCTCCCAAGGAACAGGCCATGGGACAAGAGGGAACGGCCTCAAGTGGCACCAGGGGAGGTTTAGGATGGATATTAGGAAAAATATTGTCATCAAAAG
>VYZM01016390.1:38584-90610 GCA_013398915.1 Dromas ardeola | reverse complement strand
AAGGGTCCCTTCCAAGCTAAGCGATTCTATATGGAAGCACACGTTACCAAATGATCCAGTTGCTGCGTAGAATTTAGGCTGTGAAAGCATGAGAAAGATAATCCATGAAAACCAACATGTCCCTGCCCTGTGACACCAATGTGCTGGGTGGCTTTTGCCTGCGGGTCCGTGGGATGCTGCTGCGGGTGCCAAGGACCCATCCCTCTCGGTGTGTGCCTCGGGCTGCGTCTCTCCATTTGTCCCTGCAGGCTCTCCTGGCTTTTTATTAAAAAAACATACAACAGCCTTCGTCATTGACAAACAGTATCTCCTCTTTCTTCACTCGAGGTCATTGAAACAGAAATTGAATAACATCAACCAAAATCAGACACACGCATTGATGGTGGTTCTTCATTAACAACCACGTTTGCAGAGCTATACTTATTTAACATCTTGATTTTTACATTATTTGTAGTTGTTAACCACGAGGCGCTGGCCCAGGTTGCCCAGAGAAGCTGTGGCTGCCCCATCCCTGGAGGGGTTCAAGGCCAGGTTGGACGGGGCTTGGAGCAACCTGGGCTGGTGGGAGGTGTCCCTGCCCAGGGCAGGGGGTGCCACTGGGTGGCCTTTAAGGTCCCTTCCCACCCAAACCATTCTGTGATTCTGTGAGTCTATAGAATAAAAAGCTACAGACTTTGAACTGACCTCGAGAGAGCAAAAGGAGCATATAGACAGATAAAGCTGTGTCTGGGGGGGGGTTTAACACATTTTGGGTGACCAGGCATGTGTAATCATCTCTTTATTGCCTTGTTTTTGTGATATGTTTTATCATTTAATTACCATATTCTTCAAAATACAAAAAAAGTGTTAAAAGAAATACCCAGGGTAGTTAATAATTCATAGTCATGTGTCTTTTTAAGAACCAGTGTAGAAACAAGTTCGTTCTGTGACATAGTCTTGGCCGTTTTCTGGCCGGGGTGTGTGCTCGTGCTGTGCCATATTCACCGTCACCATCATAAAAGCAAGCCAGACTCAACGGATTTATTCAAAGTAAATGGCCTGTTTCTGTTCCAGATTCTGACGTCCAATTGGTGTTTCTAAAACTAGTTGGTTATTAAAATTCCCAGAATGATTTATCCATAATATATCACATGAGAAGACAGATATAATCGAAGACATTTAAAAATTCAGTCTGTAATATGTGGTGCCTTTCACCTTGGATTAAGGCATTATGATGTCCACAAAAATAACTGCAGATGAATAAATAAGCCTTTCCAATCTGTTCTTCTTCTTACGGTTATTTATCATTACCTGTGGTTGTGATTTGTGGGGGCCGGCATTTCTTAAATCATATAGGACACCGGACTTCTGACGTGTCGACATTCATCTTTGAATTTCTTCTTATATTAGTCACTTCTTTATTTTTTTAAATATAAAACAAAACCAATCAGTCGTATCTTAAATATCTGACAGATAGGCTTCTGTAGAAATATGGTGGTTTTCTGACGCCGAGGAAAGGGAAGGGGACTTATCGTCTCCTGTTCTTGTTACCTGGGTTCTGGTGCAGGGAATACGTCAGATATTATACGTCACGTCGGTGGACAGAAATAGCTGTGCCGAGGCTCCATCCAGACAGGTGATGGCGGGTCCTTTCCAAACACCTGCGGCCTTTTCTCCTCTTTTTTTTTTCCTCCCGTAGCTCATTCTTGCTTGTCTGAAAGCTCTGCGGGATGCCTGGCTCTGACACTAAGACAGTTCTGAAAAGGAAGGAAAAAAGCAGGCTTTTTTGCTCAAAATGCAGTGCTCTTGAAAAGGGCTTCCTACTACTGAGTGCAAATTTCTGTTTTTAAGTGGAAAACCTGATTGTTATATTTAGCTTTCATGGTCATTGTACTGTGCTTTGCTCTGTATTTTTTTTAAATTGGAAGCAGGGGGGAGTGATCAACACCAAAGAGGCAGTTACATGGGTGAATTTCCTGAGGTGGTTTTGCAATGCCCCAAGTTTATTTTCTGACTCTTTCTTTCATGTCTCTGGAACAGGCAGAGGAAGGATGAGTTGGAACAGAGGATGTCTGCGCTGCAGGAAAGCCGGAGGGAGCTGATGGTGCAGCTGGAAGGGCTGATGAAGCTGCTCAAGGTACGGCATCTCCCATCGGAAACGCCGCGCGTCCTGCTCTTCCCGGGTCGGGAATTCACTGCTGCTGCCCTGAGGTTCCCGCTTCGCTGCCGTACCCTTGTAAATACTTCATGAGGAACAGAAGGAATTTGCAAAAAGCCGTTTCCATGCTGGCTCTGCGCGTTGGTGCAGATGGGTAACGGGTTTTCAGGTTCATGTGCTGCTGCTTTGGTTAAATAATATCAAGAGCCGTAAGATTTGGAAGGCTTTAAAGAAGTATTAGATTTGGTAATCAACTGCGTGCTGTTCCGGGTAATAATGCAGTTTTTCCGGCTTGAACTGGAGAATGAGCTGCAACTATAGTCACTGCAATACAGACCATGAACCCCAGTGCCGTGGTGCTGCCTTTCACCAGGGGACACGACACTGTCCCTGCGGCCTCTGGGGGTTTTTTGTGCTTTAGCGTGTGGTGGTGTTGGCCCTCATCTAGAGTAGATGTTGTTGTTTGGATTTCTGGTGAGGGTCCGTTATTGTTTGTTATAGAGTCCTGCTAGGGTTGAGCTCACAGTTGATGACTGTGGTGTGAAAGACTGTAATGCCTTCATTCTTTCTGTTCTCTAAATTGGACAAGAGCCTCTCTAGAAAGTGAGTGGCAAAACACTGGCCTGACTCGAAGAGCTTTTGGTCTAAGACAGGATGCAACAAAGATGCTCCAGGCAATGGAAGGAGTGGGAGGGAGATCTCAGCAGTGGCACCGACAGGAGCAGCACAGGGTTTATGGATTAGCTATGGGCACGTCTTGGGAGTGCCAGAAGAACTGTCTGCACTTGAGGGTGATAATGAATTCACATCATCGGTAAATCTAAAGTGGAGTCGCTCCTCACGTTAGGCTTGCGTTCCGAAACAGGAGTGTGTATGCAAGAGGCTGTGGTCACATACGCTTCAGAGGTGCCGGTTTGGTTTAGCTCCCCTGTGCAGACGAGCACGTTGTTAGTATTTATGTTTGCGAAGTATTTTTTTTTTAAGTCACTGGTTCTGCACACTGTAATTTTTTTTCCTGTTCAGCCTATTAATGTCTGTCTTCTAAAAATTTGAAGCCAGTTGCTTGCTAAATTCACCTTGATTTCTTCAGACCCCAGATCTTTGTAAGTTGAAGTGTGGTATCTCTGAAAACGGGTGTCCAAAACTGAATAACAGATTTAGGAAAGTATAAAAAGTCATTGCATCAGAAACAGTTTGATCCTTTGTGGTTCAGGTGACCATGGTCTGAGCGTCTTTCTTGCACATGTTTGAGGAACAAAATCAGTTTGGACATCTGCTCTAAGCTGCTGACAAGCTCTGATGGGAGTTTTCTGGAGCCCCTGTTCTTTCCAAAGTGCTCGTAAGCCTTCACAAATGAATTCTCCCAAACAACAACCTGATGAATTCTTCCAAACAAGACCTGATGTAGATGCCATCATCTCGTTAGGGTGAAGGGCTGTTCTGTCGGCTGGCTTGGCTTTCTGCTCTTCCACCTGGAAAGCCTCGAAGGCCAGGTGGACTACCTTTCTGGGATGCCCCGCTCTGAACCTGAGCGACCTGCGGAGCTTTGCCCACCCATCTGCCCGCTCGGCTGTCGCACTCTCATCTCCCAAACGGTGTGTGGTCCCTCCCGCCCGGCCGGTCAGACACGTGGACCACTGTGTGTAGCAGCAGAAGACGTCGGCGTCAGTAACACCCCCATGAGGAGAGCGCGGAGGGAACGGCAGGGGAAGGGAGCACGAGCGGCAGATGCTGCAACTGGGGAGACCCAGGAGGGAGGAGCGAGGGTTGCGGAACAGGGAAGCGAGCCATAACTGACTCACATGCGATAAACTAATGTTTTTAGGACCCATTCACTAGGCTGAATCATGCAGTTCAATAATGAGCTTGTCAGAAGCTGTGATGACATCTTCTAGGCTGTATTATACAGAAGGTTAGTTTAGAGCTGGCTCTTACTAGACTTTTCATTTATGACTGTAGTACCTTTTAATTAATTCCCCCGGTTCCCAAAATTGTTAAAAAACTACAAGGGCAAATAGGACTGGATAGAAGGAGGATCTTCTTCCCCATGAGGATGCTCAAGCAGCGGAGTGGGGGCTCAGAGAGGTTGTGCCTTCTCCATCCTTGCAGGCTCTGAGCAGCCTGCTCTGAGGTTACCTTGGCCCTGTTCTGCCCTGAGGTCCCGTCCGACCCGACCTGCCCACGAGCCCGGGACTATTGCAACTCTTCGGTTCCACATGTGGCATAACACCCTTCTTTTCATTTCCCCTTCTTTGCTTTCTATGGAGCCTGGCAGCTCCTCTTTGATTAAAGCATCTTCCACAGAGACATCTGTTCCTGAGCTGAAGAAATCAAAAATGGAAAATTCACTGCCAATGCAAATCTGCTTGCACAGTTAAAAATTTATGCCTCATTTTCGGTTTTAATGTATTTAGCTTCAGTTTACACCCGTTGGCTTTGGTACATGTGGTTCTCCCTCCATTAAATTAAGGAGTACTTTAGCACCCCTGGTTTTTTCCTACGCAGATACTTACTCATCTCAGTGAAGGCACTTCTCAATCTTCTTTTTTAAATCAGTGAAACAGGTAGAGCTTTTCTGAGCTTCTCACGGTGCTGTACTTCAGTAATTTTTATGGTTGATTTCTTTGCCTTCTCCAGCTTTTTAATATAATTTTTTAAATTGGGAAAAAACAAGCTGTATCTTGAACTCTTCCCTGAATCTTAGCAAGACTATGCCGAGAGTTACAGGAGTTTCATTACTCTTCATCACTGTTTTCCTTTTTCTGCCTTCCTGCCCCAGTGGGTGCTCTCTGAAAGCTGTCAGTTACCCACATCTTACTCCGTGTAAAGGGCTTGCTTTATTTTGTGTAGTGCTAACTGGTTAATGACAGTGTATTACAAGTTTGGCCTCTGAAGGAACTGCAGATATGAAAATATATTACATCTGTGCCGTTCCTTTAGAAGCCAAACTTGTAATGCATTCAACTAGCAAAATCAGATTTATTTGGCAAGACCTCTTTTCCATGAAGTTATAATGCTGTGTATATTACTTATTAGTGGAGTCTTGGATCAGCGTTTCCGTTACTTTGAATAAATTAATGACAGGGTAGGATGTTTATGCTTATTTAAGTCACCTTACTTCCCTTTTTGAGTATCAGTGCAACACAGCGTGTTCCAGTCCTGAGTATTCCAAGATCTATTAAAAATTGCCATCACCGGACCAGATAACTCCTCATGTAATTATTTTAAGAATCCCAGCTGCAAGCTACCCAGGCCTGCTGATCTAAAAATATTATTTCTAGTAGATACTTTTTAACACCTTTTCTCATTATTAGTGGAAAGTACTTCACTGTTTGCTGGTAGAAACTACAAGGGGAAAGTACTATTAGTCAAACATGGAACAGAAATACTAATTCCTCTTCCCATATTAAGAATTTTACCACGACTGTCAAGAAGCCGTACACACCACCGCAAAGGCTTTGTTTTGTTTCTGATATTTGTGTTCATTTCAGAGTCTCCTTTTTGGTGGTTTTAGCTCTGCCAGACACAAATTTTTCCCGCAACGTTTTAGCTTCTCTCGTCATTTGGTGCACTTCAAAAATTTTCATTTATAATTTACATCAGCTGTTCAGCCTTTATGGTTTTTTCCATTTTCTTATGCGGTATTTTTTACATTTTTAATGCTGCCTTCATTTCACCATTTAGAGCTGGATTCAGCTTACCTAACTTGGGTTATCTGAGAGTTTGGTACCTCGGCTCCCTCTGTGAAAAAAGGAGAGAGAGGAAAGCCTACATTTGGAAGGACATAACTGCTCTCAGGAGGTTCATCCCATCTTCCCATGGCGAGCCACGCTGTCACAGTTGGCCTCAGAGCAGAGAGGGGCGCTTAACTTGGAGGTAATCAAACCCCCGTGATTAGCAACCTGCTCTGATGTTTATTAGCCCGCTGTTGCAATTTAGAGTTAAGGTTGAGTTTTGCATCGAGTGTCCTTCCACATCTTATGGTGACGTGTGTTGACACCCCTGTTAGGAGGTTTCCCTTACAGGAATTTGTCGGTGGTCTGCCCCCAAGGAGAAGTTCTGGCCGTTCAGCTCTTCACCAAGTGCTGTCGTTGGTGTCTTCTGCTGGATCGTCCCATGTGAGACCCCAGCTGTACCTGTCGGGGTGAGCTCGTTAGTGCCAGGCCACGTTCTTTGGACCAGCACTCGCCTACGAGCTCTGCTGTTAGCGTGATCGCTGACGTGCCTTTGGACCAGAGCTACCAACGCTGTCCCAAACCATCTCCAACCACCACCCAGAAGCTGTGAGGTGCCCGGACCTGTTCCCGGGAGGCAGTTTGGATGAGGCCACCTCGATCAGGGTGATAAGGGATTTTAACAGCATGGATGTGTTTAATAGCATAGCCTCTGAGCCTGCAGAGCTGCTGCAGTGCCCACCGTAGGGCTCCCACTGGCCGCTCCACTCCTGTCTCCTGGCCGCTCTGGTTAGTCCATAGTTAAGCAGATGAGGCCCCTTGCACGCGAGAAGATGCCTGTCTCTCTGGGCTGATCAGTGGCCACAACCTGTTGGTTCTGTCATCAGTGACTTTCTTCCAGTATTTTCTGTCACCTTTTCCCCATCCAGGCCGTTGGCTCAACTTTCCCTTTTTTCCCCGAAAGTCTTCTGTAACACACCTAGAGCCATTAGCTCTCTTCTAATAAGTAGTCGGCAGCGATGATTGTCTGCCTTCCTGCAGGGCTTTTGCTTCCAGCTACACGGATATTCAGCAGACATATCCCATTTCACTTTTTCCATTTCCTCAACGGTAATTTCCTCGCTAGCTGATTTGATGATTTATCTAATAACCGCTCAGTCCTTCTAGCAAAGCTCCACGCCTCCTGCGAGGCTTTTTTTCACATCTGTAGTTAATGCTAAAGCCTCATTTTTCAAACTAACAACTATTTTTGTAGAGTGGAGACCATTTAAGATCTTTTCCCTGACCTGGCTCACCATCTGGTCCTGCGAGTCCCAGTGCCGGTAGGAGGAACGACTGGAAACATCTGGGAGTGCGGGGAGGGCAGCGCTGGCCTCCGCTGCTGATGCTGAGCCGCGGCTGAGTGGAGCCATTCCCTCCATCTGCTACCTCAGTGCTGAAATCCGCACCTGAAAGAACCCCAAGTCTTGGGAGAAAAAACCCAAAAGTATGTGCCCAGAAATGTGGAATTCTCGGCGCTCGTTCCCAGGTATCTCTGCAGTGCCCTCAGCGCACGGTTAGGAACACATCTACTACAGTGGTCAGTGAGAAGTAGCTGCTCTAAATTAAGGGACAGGTTCTGGTTAATCCTGCGGGATATAACTGAGGGAAGGTGGATAAATGTGTTCATGGATTTCAAGGCGAGAAGGAGCTTTCATTCTGTCAGTTTTATCTCCATGACCTGAATTTCCGGGGAAACGGGCTTACCGGTGGTCCTGCTGCCCTCTGCACTGGCGGTCCGTGCAAAGCCAGCGTTGGAGGGAACACACACTGTTACCCTGACAAAGCTGTAATTAATTGTTGTTTCTGTGTAGATGAGTCATCAAAAACCTGCTGCCAGCCTTTCTGCTAATGCACGGTGTTGCTCGCCGCAGCACAGCTGCCGTGCTCCTCCACACTACCCAGCCCGCAGACAGAACAGCCCGTAGGACTCAATGTGTGTTATATATGCGAAGACAAAACCTATGAAAACTTCAGAATTAGGAAGCAAACCCTTGACTACGTGATATTTTGCCCATTCCCAGGAATGCTCCTATAGCTGAAGTCAGAATGTGGCCCCACTGCCTCAACAGGATCGCAGTGTACATTTCTCTGCTTCAGAAGTGGATAAATTCAGCCATATTTCACCTTTTTTGTTCTTTCAAATTAGTTGTGATCCGTACTGACAAACATTGCATTGCAACAAAGGATTTTTTTTCTCCTCATCTTTGTCCTTACTCTGCATGGTTGGTGCTCTTGCCTCCCAGGTTCTCCCCTCCCACTCCAGACCCGGTTGCCGGACGCTCGTCTGGAATCCCATCTGCAGAGGTCCCTGCAGGCCCAGTGGCAACGGGCACTCTTGGTCCAAAGAGGTGGCATTTTGCCTCTCAGGCGATGACAGTTTGGGTCTCTGTGGTGGCAGATTCGTGCTCACAGGGAAGCGAATGCCGTGCAGCGGTTGCACGCTCCAGGTGGTATTTCCGGAGTTTAGAGGATGGGGGAAAGGTGCCTTGAGGACAGGTAGAGAGTCCGGGGTAGGAGGAGTAGAGCCAGTAAAGGTTCTGCACAGAAGAAGAGATATCCATTGGATATCCTGTCCTGTGTCCAAGATGTCCATGCTGTGACGTCCATCCCATGTATGCAACTTTGGCCAGCGCTGAAGGCCATTTTAGACAAGAGTCGTCTTTTGCGAATGGAACAGATGGCACCTCTGCGTTCCCACCACGGCTGTTGTGTCTAGTGCCCTTGTTTCCTTCCATGGCTGCAGATGTTTCTACAATTCGCCGTGTTCTGTTCTTCCATTGGGTCTGTTGTGTATTTTGCGTGTGTGCGTGTTTCCTTTTCATACGATAACTAATCTATCCTGTTTCTCTCTTCACCTTTTTCTTTTGCCAACGCTTACAGGAAGAAGAGCAAAAGCAGGCAGTAAGTTGACTTCAGTTTGTAGGTGATCTTTTCTTTCTGCATGAAAATGCAATTTTCTGTTAATTGGCTTGTGTGCAAATAAACCCTGGGAATGTGGGGTCTTTCTCACTTGTAAATTTGAAAGCAGCCCTCATCGGTTTCCAGTAGAGCATGTTTTTGTGTATGTCCTTAAAGCTATTTCTCTCTCCCTTTCAAATTAAGTTTGTTGCTGTGGGTACACACCGGTGGCTGTATTCATTAGGTTTTTATAGAATTGTGCATGATCATCCAGGCTTGAAAATGTGGATTCTCAGCTGGCTTCATAATATATTTTAGTGGAGATTCTTTGGAGCATTTTACATGCTAAGAAAGCTTTCTTGTCTCTTCAGGAATCCTTTACTTTGCCTCCTTGCCACGTACAAGTCCATGCATGAAAACTAATTAATGACTTAATATTCTGGGCATGGATCCATATCATTCAGTCATGATATAGTCTCCTTGAATTAGTCCCAGTATGCTCGTTGTAAACAGGATGAGTAAACTAACAAGAGACAAGAATGCATTTGCTTTGTTACTGATTTTCATTTTCTCTGCCCGCCTATTAAAACCTGAATCCTGTGTTGATTTCGGAATCCACTCCAGAGGGAGCCCTTTTGCTTTTCTCGGAAATAGCCAGATGTTCAATGTCTTCCCTCCAGCAGAACAAATTTTCAACATTTTGGAACATGGTTTTCTTTATACACAAAGCTTTAATGAAGGTGAATCCTGTGTTTCTCATTGTTGGGGTTTTTTTACATGTTGTTTGTCAGATATCCGAGTTGGATCTTTGATACACAGATTGGAAATTCTGGTGACTTATTTTTTGTAAGGAAATATGTATTTCTGGGTAACTTCTATTGCTGAAAATGCTTCAGTGGTGTATGTGCTGAAATGGGCTTTGGTAACTCCTGGATGGCCTTTTATTAGGGTTCTGATATCAATTTAAGAAGATGAGTGTGGTAAGTGTGCGTCTTCTCTTGGAGTCCAGTTCGTCTCTGGTTGATGCTGCCAGTGAAGATTTATCCCTGGGTTTGCTAAGGCACCTTGCAGAAATCCCTTGGCTTCGTGAAGGGACCAGATTGCAGCATGTGGCAGCGATCTTCAAGGAATTTCCTGGAGGAAGGAAAACAACCAAGACACCACCGTCCCTGTCCTCCAACTTCTGATGTGCAAGTGGAATGCTGTATCATACGTCATTCTCTTACCCAGCATCACTGCTAGGAATAACGTGTGGAGATGCAGCATTATTTTAGCTTGTTTTTCCTGCACCGTGATGTCCATATTGATTATGGATAAAGAAAAAGGGTAAATATGAGATCAAAGGAAAAATTTGCCCAATTTTACTTCCCTTCTTTCCCTGGAACACTGTGTTGGTAGGAGGATGAGAGCGCCAAAACTGACTACTAAAATAACGTCAACACATTGACATTCTGTCCAGTCCCATTCTGTTGGAATCTGTGATGAATGAGCCAAAAAGGATTTGAAACTCAAGAAGGCAGATTTTGACCAACCAAAGGACACGTTGCTGAGCTGTAGGAATGGAAACTGCATCCTTACATTTGCGTGGGCTGAAGTAGCTTGAAATGCTCACCTCGTAACTGTAAAGATGCAGCCTGAAAAAGCTGGAAATCCCAGGATACAAAGCTCCACTTGGCTGAGAAACACACAGATCACAAAATAACTGAGGTGGAAAGGCATCTCTGGAGGTCATCTAGTCCAGCCCCCCACGTTCAGAGCTTCTCAGGACCTTGTCCCATCAGGGTGTGAGTGTCTCTCAAAGATGGTGACTCCAAAACCTCTCTGGGCAACTGGTTCTAGTGCTTCAGTGCCCTCACCATAAGAAATTTTTCTTTATTTTGAAATGGACTTTCCTATATTTCCATTTGTGCCTGTATTTCCATTCCATTGCCTCTGGTCCTGTCACTGGATCATCTCCCTTGACCTGCTGCCAACGCTCTTCCCAACACAGCCCAGGATGCCATTGACTTTCTTTGCTGGAAGGGTACACTGCTGGCTCATGTTCAACTTCTCTGCAGGACCCCAACGTCTTTTTCTGCCAAGCTGCTTTCCAGACAGTCAGAAGGTTATTCCTTCCCAGCAACAGGACTTTGCACCCTGTGTTGAATTTGATGAGGTCCCTTTCTGCCCATTTCTTCAGCGTTTCCAGTGTTGTCTGCAAATTCGTTGAGGGTGCATGCTGCCCTGTCATCTAGGCCATTACTGAAGAAGTTAAACAGTACTGGCTCCAGTACCAAACCTTGAGGCACACCGCTAGTAACTGTCCTTGAGCTGTCCTTGAGCCTTCGCATGGCTGATAACAACCCTACACATCACACACTGTGTTGGTATCTGCACTGTTCTGGAAAGGAGGTAATGGCATATCTCCAGCTTGAAGTCCAGAGGAAGTTGTTGGACCATATACTGACTTCCCGATGCCTTCAGGACTTCGTGGTCATCCATGTACTCCAGTAACAGAAATACTTCAATAAAGGGCTGAATGTCTGTGAGAGTGTGGGCCAACTGAAGAACTTTAAAAATATTATCAAACATCCCACTGTCCTTTAGAACCTCTACCAGTTTTGGTAGCTCTAGACTCTCACCTTCCCCCTACATGTGTATAAAACCCTACAGTAGCTAGGAAAGGTCTACTGTGTGCTCAGCCAGCCCCATCCTTGTGTGCACAAGCATGTGTCTTAGAAAAAGAAGTTAGAGGAGAAGAGCCTAGTCTGGTTAGTACCTCACAAAGGTCTACGGACTAATTCAGAAACAGCAGGACCACGTATGAGGGAAACCATAGAACGCTGTCTGAGTCCTGTGGAAGAGAATGCCCAAATGCCTTGGTGATCTGAAGTGATGATCATCTCAACCCTTGACGAGATGGATTGGTTATGCGGTGGCAACATGAATTTACAGGAAGGGTTAAGGTGAGTAACAGGCAGAATAACAGTCACCGACCTGGGACTGGCAGCACATCAAGAACAGTGGCATCAGCATCCACGTTAGGAATTTCTGATTTCCCTTCACTGCTAAAGCTGCGAGTCCCGTTCTGCCTTCTCCATATTGCTAGTAAGATTCCCAGGGATGGGTCAGAGAGGATCAGCTTTCTTGGCTACGTTCAAGCAAGTTGCTTGACAAGAAAAAAGGCTTCCTGAACAAAAAGCCATCTCGTTCATTCTGCATTTAACTGAGACAACGTACGCTGTATTCCAGGGGCTGAAGGTGCCCAGGTTAGTGTGGCCATTTTGAATGGCTTGACTGTGGTCACAAGCCACCGTTCCACCTAGTGCAGCAAGGCACTTCACCTGGTGGGGCAGTTGGTGCATGTATTTGCGGCCAGAGTGATTGAGTGTGTAGGTGTTGGGTGGAGATCTTTGCTGCTCCTGAGGGGCAAAGAAGAACTTACTTGGCTGCTGAGGTTCCCACCAAGTGCCTGCAGAAAACTGCGTGATAACGGACTTTCATCTCCAGCAAAAGACTAGGTGAGCCCAGTGGCATCTGAGAGACCAAAATCCAGTCACAAAAATGTCCTTGGAGGGCCGAGAAGCTACTGTGTCTCTTGGCCAGTCTTGGCCAGAAAATCATAGCAAGCTGTAAGGAGTTTGTGTCAGGAAAGAGCCATCTTACAGAGAAGTCCAGTAACTTCTGTTCAGAGTCGATCTCCTATCAAGATTTTGAAAGTTTCTGTACAGTTTTTCCCCTTGCAGGACTGCTCCTTGGAATCAATGGGGTGAGTCCTGGTCATGCCCTTGAGGAACAGTGCCTTGGGCAGAGATATTATTCCAGTAATGGAGTATTAAGCCACATGGTATTCATAGTCCACCACACTATTCTCTACTACTGCTAAGATTGTTGCGTCCCAGCTAATAAAGATCTTTGCCAGCCTGGATCCTAATTTACAACAGGACTGTTTTCATGTCGCAGCTGGTGAGAGCCTTAAATAATCTGCTAAATATTAAAACCTCTTTGTTTTATAGTCAAATGAACAGCCATCGGAGCTGTACTGTTCAATATTCAGAAGAACGTTAAAGGAATTCACAAAGATGTGCATCACATGTATGATGTCTTTGGCGTGTAGTACAATTCATACAACAAATCCAGAGGAGCATCAAGCGCTCGTACTCCCAACACAAGAGAACTTCTCTAATGCCAAACAGGCACAGAAATGGCTTCACAGCGGAGGAGCTCACATGGGAGTGCTTAAAGACTGGAGTGGAAATCTTTTCCTTTCAGAAGATGGTGGGAACCATACGACACAGCAGAGCAGATTGGGCTCATGAATTTCAAGGTTATGTTACCAATCAGGAGAAGTGGACACGCTCTCGCCCAACAATCCTCATGAAGTCGTGGGAGGGTTGCTCCTTAACCCCATGGAGAGGGAGCCAGGGATTCCCGTTTTCCTCCCATCCTTCAGACGATTCAGAGTGCATGGGTGGTACCTTTCAGGCAGCTTGAGAAGTGCAAGGGCAGCAGTGCACGTACCTTGAATGAGGTGGACCTTCTTAACCAACAGCTGTAGTGAAGCTGAGCCCTGACAGCAAGCCAGGATGATACCTGCATCCCTTCCCAAGAGATGCAAAAACCTGCAAGTGGAGAATTCCTGCGCTTGAAGAGCCCTGTAACAGCTGAAGAAGTCTTATCGTGTTGATATCCGAATCTGAGAGTGCTGTTCAGTTTTTGCATCCATTTTTGCATCAGCCAAAGGTCCTGTACGCCTCTCCGGAGTGGGTCACATCTGGGTGACTCCCGCCATCACATACTGATGCATTTTAACAAAAAATATGAAGAATTCCTCCTAATGCCTCAACACTGCAAGTCCTCGTTCATCTGCAGGGTGTGCCTGCGGTCTCTGTGGATGATCAGCAACCTCTCAGCATGGATGGGTTGTGTCTGCCAGATGCATAGCTAATATGACCCAACTGGCTTGAATAACATTCATTTATACTCATAACTGAAAAACTTTTCTGAAAAAAGTGGAAGACCAGCTTCTGGAGGGTGGGAGTGGGCAGTCCCAGGAGCATAATGTAGAATAAGACAAAACTGCCTATTCGGGATAAATTTAAGGAAAGGACCAAATCTGGTTACCCACCACGCTGGCAGCCTTAAATGCCTGCTCTGGTTAAGCTGACAAGTGTTGTAGCATGCAGGCTACGTCTGTGCTCCTAAATGCACACAGAAAAATCCCGTGACGCTGAGGGCAACCGGCATGGAGATGCCCGCCTCCGTGCTCACGGATTTTCTTGGCCTCCAAGACCTGGTGGCTGCATGCAGGGTTGGGAATGGTGTGCCTGGGAACTGCCGGGGAATGTGCTAGCTGAAATGTGTCACAACCATGCCAGGGAGCGTTCTAACACTTAGATGCTGTAAATTATCTTGTTCCAGTGCCAGAAACACTCCTGGGTACGGTTCAATTCACTAATATAGACAGGCATGGCTTTGGAATAAGCTTTGAGTTGGTGCCTCCTGACTAAGAGCCATGTTCATGGGCCTCCTGGAGAATATCAAACCTAGAAAGGCTCCTGAAAGAGTCGTTTAGATGTTAAAGATTTGAAGTCGTGTAGGGAACTGTACCTATGGAGTTTATCTGTCAGTAGACATTTTGGAAAGGAAGGCTGGGTCTGTGCTGACAGCAGGTATTGGAGGTGAAGAAGACCTTCCCCTCCTCTTTAGTTGGCAGCACTGCCCCTAGCACATGACTTTTTCGGATGTGAGGAGGAAGGCTTGGCAGGGAATAGCCATGGAAATGCATCAGGATTACTTTCTTGGAAGTCTCTTTGCTCTGATGGATCACACTGTCCTGTGGTGGTTGAGTGTCAGGTAAGAGACAAATCCCTGAATAATGTGGTGGTGCTTCCTATCAAGATGGGATGAATGCGGTGAAATGTAGACTGAGGTATAGAGCTGATGTCTGCAGAAGACCTGGTTTCTGTCTGAAGAGAAAGAAAATCCCTCTCCCCACACCGGCAGAGCATGGTGAGAAGAGAAGGCTCCGGGGAGACCTTCCAGCCCCTGCCAGGCCCTCGAGGGGCTCCAGGAAAGCTGGGGAGGGACTCTGGGTCAGGGAGGGGAGCCGTGGGACGAGGGGGAAGGGTTTGACACTGGAAGAGGGGAGATTGAGATGAGAGATTGGGAAGAACTTCTTTGCTGTGAGGGCGGTGAGCCCCTGGCCCAGGTTGCCCAGAGCAGCTGTGGCTGCCCCATCCCTGGAGGGGTTCAAGGCCAGGTTGGACGGGGCTTGGAGCAACCTGGGCTGGTGGGAGGTGTCCCTGCCCAGGGTGGTGGAAATAGATGGGCTTTAAAGGTCCCTTCCAACCCAACCCATTCTATGGTTCTATGGTTCTTTGATTCTATGGTTCTGTGACTGACAAGTTTCTCCGGGCTCACATCCGTTGCCATCTGTGCCAAGCTCGCTGGGCAGAGTGGAGAAGATTGAGCATGGCTGGGCTGAGCAGCAGAGGAGAGTGAGTTGCTGCTTGTCTTTCGATTGCTTTGTCTGGTGGATGGTGGAGGCCAAACGCTGCAGAAGTCAGCCAGAGCCTTCCCAAATAAACGCAATCCTGGTTGGGTCTGGTGGCTTGGTGTAAACCTGCTGCTGTTGCGGAGCAATGAAGAGGTGCACGAGCCTCTCCTGACGCTTGACGGGGACTGGGTAGGCTGCCGCTGTCAGTCCGGAGGGGATCCAGTCGTTCTGTCCCGCTTTGGAGGGCACACAAACGGCACGAGGGAGGAAGTACTGTCCAAGGCAGAAGGCAAACTAAAACCGTGGAGAGCGCTTAGATGTTTTCAATCCTGAAGTGTAGTAACCAGAGATGTTTTCCAAAATAGCAGTTGGGAAAGCTGTTGGGGAGAACTGTGGTTTTCCCACTGCTCCCGCTGTCCCACGAAGAGGTAAGAGCCATAAGGCAGAAGGGTTTCTGCGGAGTCCGGCTCCATTCATGCCTTCCCTGAATCGCATTCCTCTGTACTTAATCACGGTTTGGATCGCACAGCCAGAAACAGGCAGGAGTTTGTTCAGTTTCTCGTCTTCCAAGTCCTGCCGTCGCTGAGAGAGACACGTGTGCCAAGTTCCAACTTTTAAGCCGCTACCATTTTTAACAACGCTCTGTGCAAAAGCATCATGGCTACACTTGCTCTTGACTTGGGGGAAAAATACGCTTATTCCTTCTAATGTACTTCAAAACCAGTTGAAGGGGTTGGGTTTATTTTCTAAACAGATCCTCTGTCAAGAGGATGAAAATTTTTCAGTTTTTATCTTCTAGGGATTTCTGTTTGTTTGCATACTTTTTTGTTTTAATGTGCATTATTCGGGAAAAGAGGATTAGAAATGAAACAGTGTTAGAACATTTGCACCCGGACGCACAGTACTCACACGCAGCAGTTCCTGTAGATTTATCGTGGGTGGTTCTAAGGAAACTCAAGGCTTGGTCGTGTGCCACATGTGCTCAGAGGGGCTCCCAGAGCCCCGAGAGCTTCTTTCTGTATTCAGCGTATTCTCCCCCTCCTTCTGATGTCCCGTTTTGATGTTAATAAACTTGAAACGCAGCGGCTGCAGGAGAGGAGCATCCTTGCTTTGGGAAGGCACGTCGTGCACCCCGGGATGTGGCAGCTCTGCTGCTCGCTGGCCGTGCTGCCGGCTGGCTGCCGTGGAAGGGACGGCGCCGAGATGCCTTTCCCTGGGGTGGAATGGCCAAGGCTCTGGGTCACACACCGCGCTGGTTGCAGTTCCCACCTGCAGCTCCTGGGCCATTGCAGAAATTGTAGGGCCATCCCATCCGATCCCATCCTATCCCCATCCCCATCCCCGTCTCCACCCCATGCCATCCCATCCCCATCCCATCCCATCCCCATCCCCACCCCATGCCATCCCATTTCCATCCCATCCCATCTCCATCCCCTTCCCCATCCCATGTCACCCCATCCCCATCCCACCCCCAGAGCCCCTCTGCCTGGGGGCGAGGGGCAGAGCTTTGGAGGGAGGTTGTATGCAGGAAAGCGAGTGAAGGCTGGATATAATGTATAATGTGGCGCCTGTTCTGGAGGTCTTTTCAGGACAGTGTCGCAGATGGAATAATGCACTTCACTCGTAAAGAGAGGCAGCAATACATTTATTGATATAAAATGTGCTTTAACAAAGTTTGGTAGTAAATGTGACAGTGTTTTAACAAGATTCGATGACGAGGCACACCTGGTTATTTACTGCATGGAGGACAGGGTCAGACAGAGCTGTCAGGGAGAGCCTCCCTTTGAGTCAAGGTTTCAGAAAGGACTCCTTTGGCTTTCTAAACTTTTTATGGGTGTAAGATGATTGACCTAGAGTCATATAAGGCTCCAGGGAGACCTTATAGTGGCCTTCCAGTCCCTGAAGGGGGCCTACAGGAAAGCTGGGGAGGCGCTGTTTGCAAGGGCATTAGCGATAGGATGAGGGGTAATGGCTTTAAACTAGAGCAGGGCAGGTTTGGATTAGACATTAGGAAGAAGTTCTTTACACTGAGGGAGGTGAGACACTGGCCCAGAGGTTGCCCAGAGAGGTGGTGGAGGCCCCATCCCTGGAGACATTCCAGGCCAGGCTGGATGAGGCTCTGAGCGACCTGATCTAGTTGAAGATGTCCCTGCTCACTGCAGGGGGTTGGACTGGATGGCCTTTAGAGGTCCCTTCCAACCCAACACATTCTATGAGTCTATGATTCTATGATATTTGCATATTGAACACAGCACCAGTGGTGTGGTGAGGTGGGCGCGTTGCTTGTTAGCCCTTAGTTACTTGTTGTGTTGTTATCTGTCTCCCCAAAACCACGCTGGCCGCTGGGTGCGGCCATCACCACTAGATGCACCCATGATGACCACCACGGGTGGTTATCACTCGGGCAGGGTTACAGAGATAAAGGTCAGGTTGGCGGCGGAGCACACAATCACAGAGGGTTACATACAACCAGTTCTCCCTTATTTCTGCAGCGAGCCCTGGGGTGCCCCAGGCACCAGAAGAACCCAGGTCTGGCAATGGGGAGGGAGTCCCAGCCCTGTGCCAACCTCCCTAACGCAGGTCCAGCGCCCGTCCTGCCGGCTCCAGGATAACTCCGGCTGATCTGGTGGAGTGCTTCTGCACTCCCCGGGAAGCCCAGGGTCTGAGGAGTCCCTTAGCAGCAGCACTGGAGCACAGAGCCGGCTCAGGCATCGCTGTGTGCCCCAGCAAATAAATGCGGAGATGTGGGGAACTGCTGCAGAAACGATGGCTTTGCTCAGACTTAGCTTGGGTCTGACCTGCTGGGACCAATAATCGCGTTAGGCCTCAGCTGGTCGATGCAGAACGGCAAGCGCCATCACACGGCACGCGCTTCTGGGAGCCCAGCACCGGGATGCAGCGAATCCAACGGCATCCGTCAGCAGGGTCACCGTGTTGTGCCAAAGCAGCAGTCAGCATGCAGGAGCATCATGTCTTGAAGCCTAACCCCACCTTGGGTGCAGAGGTGCACGGGAACAGTGCTTGAGCTGATACCCACCACCAGATCTGAGCTGTCGCTGCATCTTTGACAGGAACAAGCCGTAGTCCAGGTGATGTCCCAGAGGCCACAGAGTGAGAACAGCGTCCGAGCGGTGTCTGAGCGTGGGCTGTCGGTTTGGGATGCACCAGCAACAGCTTTACTGTACAAGTCACTTATATGAGAAATTTTGCTTCTTGGCGGTTAGTAATATGTTTGAAATACCCAGGTATATTTGTCAAATGCCCAGGGTTCAGCTTTACAATGAACTGTCTGACAGCAAAGCCAGCTTGAAACATTACTTTTTCTGGGCCAGTAGTCGCTGCTCCGGCAATTATCTTCATACGGTTATGGAGGGGCCGGGCTGCAAATCAGAGCACTGAAATCGTCCTGCTTAAAAACAGCATTCCTAGAAAAAAGGTGAAGCCAGAAGCTCCTGTACCTACACCTTCATTGACCTTGGAGAAATACCGACCCACACTGGAAGAGGCTGGATGCCGTTCCCGAGATGGACCTTTCTGTGGCAATAAGTTAAGCTCTTTGGCAGAAAACAGGTGGTGAGCACCCGTGGATCAGGGCGGGCGTAGCGGCAGGGACATGGTAAGGTGCCTGCCCCTTTGGAACAGTAAGAAGAAGGATAGTTTGTGTAACGGCAGAGCAGAAAGAAGGTTATAAAGGCTGATGAGCAATGTCTCTGCAGAGTCAGCGATTGCTTAAAACCATGGATTCAGTGCTTGGCCTTATTCTATAGGAATATTTCATCAGTCACCATTAAAGGTCCCATATGCAAGATCAGAGCGGGGTTTTTGTTGAAGATACTCTCCCACTACGTGGGTGTTTCTGTCCTTTTTCACTTGTTCATGAGAATTCACGGTGGTGTGTTGGTGGTGTTTTTCATTTCACATAGGTGTTTCCACCAAAGCATTTGTTGCCACATTTGGGGGTAGATATTCATGAGCCTGTAGATGATGTGTTTCCGTTGCAGAGATGTCATCAAGATGACTGGAGAGATGTGCTACAAGGATTTGCATTTGTTTTGGCAAGATCTGATTTTACTTGATGTTTGTTTATTCCCTAAGAAGTGTGATGCTGGTGATGAGTTTGGCAAGACTGAAGGCTAGAAGACAGAGTTCTGGAATAATGTGTTTATTTTACCGTATTTTCTTTGAGCATGGGTTGTAACTGGTTAAATGATTATCCTTGTAGAGTCCAGGATGTGAAATATTTATTGCTTCCCTGCTGAATTTCATAGCCGTGCTGACTCTTCTAAAACAATGTTTTCTTTGCTTTGTCGTCAAGGACCTGCTCTAGGATGTAAATAAGCTGAAGTGAGTGCAGACAGTGCATGCACATTCCTCCTCCAGGATGCGATCCAGCGTAATGCTTAATTCTCTGCAATTACTAATTCCTTCTGCTGCGCCCTAGCACTGGGTTGGCACCCAAATACAACTGCTTGGTGCCATAAATAGCGGATATGCTTAGCTCTTCTGTACCATTTTAATCTTAACCAAACTGCATAACCAAACATTTTCACATCTCTCCGTATTAAATTGAGTGTGTCCATTTCAGAGACAGGGAAAACTGATACTTTTTTAGACATTCAAGACTAGCCAACGAGATGTTGATGAAATTCAAATGAGAGCTGTTGCCTGTATCTTGGCTGTCGCTTGCAGAAAGCATTGCTTCTCGCGCACAATCAAGGGAAATATGGCAGAAGCCCATGTTGCAGCTGCAGATGCCGTAACTTCATCCCGAAGGATGAAGGTCCCTTCCAAACTAGGCAATTCTACGATTCTATGATTACCTGCTCCACACCTTGCAGGGGTGCCATCCCCATGGCCGACCTGCAGACGTTCGGTAGGGTGGAAGGCGTATAACGCTGTTAATGCCCAGTAATTTGATTGCAGAGAAATTAATATTAAACGTGTTTCTGTGTGTGCATCTGTAATACTTTCCCTCCTATCATTATCTGAGCCGAGAAGGGTAATCAAAGCCACATGAAGGACATCTGGATCCAGTGTTGGTTTATATGGCACCTGGCCCTTATTAATAGTAATGAGGAAATGGCAGTTTGGGATTTCTTGACCTCACGTGAAATTCATTTCAGTGGCCAAAGGTTGCTAACAGATGGCAGCAATTTGGGGCTCATTTCATCATCTGTTACACAGACGTTATCACTCCATTTTGGCCCTTTCCTTTGTAAGGATCTATCCCTTTTTCCACCTCGTCTCTTTATAAGGGTTGTCTTTTTCAAAGGGAGTCCTGAAACATCTTGTTAGAGCATGTTACATGCAGCACAAGGGTTTAGGTATGGTCTGATACAACAAAATGATCCCTTTGAGCATAAATCACTCTTTTACTAACTGTGTTGTAAACTTTTATCTTTTTGAAGTCAGTAGTTTCTTCTGGGTTATTGGCCTCTCTCCAATTTGTTCTTTATTTCCCCAGCCCACAAATACACTTTTGCACTCTGACTTCAGGCAAATGAAAGACCTATGAGAAGACACAACCCCATAATTGTCGACACGATGCGCTATCTCAAACCAGCGTTTGTGTCACTGAAGTCTCATTTCGTGATGCACCCCAGCGAGCTGCATGCCACCTAGAGAAAGGATCTGCATTTTGGCATCTACCTCACTGTCGTCGCACCAGTGTTGATTCCGTTTTCCTTAAAAAGCATCCCAGGCCGAGCAGCCGAGGGCAGATCTTTGCAGAGCTTGCTCTGGGTTGGCTGGAAGGTGGCTGGGTGTCCTCCTTGCTGGCCATGGAGCTGGTCGCCAAATGGGACCATTTGTGGTGCTCCTGAAAGCGTAAAACCTTTGAGCTGTGTGTTTTGCTTTACTTTTTTGGGTTGTTGGGGTTTTTTTTTTGTAGTTACAGCTGATTTGAAGCATGCTAGAAGTAAGATAAAGAATCCTAGAAAACACAGATGCAGTGCTGTTTACTATTAAAGAAATATTATGAATTCAAGACCTGATGAGGTTCAATATTTGCTTACTCAGATGTTATGTTAGCCATTACAGAGAGAGCTTCCTCTCGTGCTGCGATGGCTACTGCACTGCGACAACATGTATTTACAACCTAGCTATCAAAAACATCTAAATACTTCGCATAGTCAAACACTGGGGTAAATACTACACTGTACTACAGAAATGGAAAAAAAAAACCATACCTGGAATCAATTTATCCATAGTGCGAGATCAAAATAGTCTTACCTAAGAGCCTGATTGTATGAAATATCTGTTCCAGCTGTAGAGTTGGCCTTTTGTGGTGCTTTCAGACTGAAGCCTCTTGGGGCTTTTATTTATCAAAGTGAAATGAAAGTTGTTCTAACTACTAAAATCATCGTGTAATCCAAATTGGGTTTAGAGAGAAACGCTTGTATTGTATTTGTGATTTAGTCTGACTACTGTAAATATCCCTACAGTTTTGCAAGCCTAAAGCAGATGTGCTTAAATCCCCAAAGAATTAAAACAGCAGCGAAGTAGAAAATACCAGGTTTTTAACCAACGTAGTTTAGGAAAAACTCTGTAACATGAAAATTAATTTTATTTTCCCTGAACCTTTCTCTGTTGAAATAAATTCATCAAATGGAGGTGAGGGGGGTGCTTGCTCGAAGAAATTCCAGTAGCCTCCTGGGACTTTAAAAATAAAAGCAGGAGTGCACCGCGGGAGAGGCAAACCCCGTCCTCTGTACTCATTTGGAAACATCACGTTTGCTTCTCGTGGCATCAGTTCTCCAGATCATTGGCAGTTTAATCCTGCGTTTCTGACAACATTAATGAGTTCATCAGATTAAATAAAATACAGAATTCCAGGAGATCTACATCTTGTAAGCTGGGTTACACCGTTATCAATGCTGTCGGCACTCCCACAGGTCAAGGTTGGATGCTGCTGAACATTGCTGCTCAGCCAGGTGTCAGGGCTCCACATCGTGGTCAGGAGTGCCCTCTTGGTGAGATCGAATTGCCAAATTCTTAGCCCCAGTTACTTCTCTCAAAGATTCCTGCTGTCTCTCTCCTCCGTTGATGTGCAGCCTCAGGAGTTGGCTTTGACCCATTTGAGCTGGATGCTGACAGTCAGGTTCACTCCAGCCCAGCCTGTATCTTCAGATGTCCCACTACACATCCCTCTTCCTCAGTGGAGGAGACTGGAAGCCCCTGGTCCCCAAATCTCCCACTGCTGGTAGAGGCTGGTATCAAGAACTTCATCATCTTGATATCGAGGATATCAAGAATCTTCACCATCAGTTTCAGATCCAAAGTCTTACTTTCATTGTCAAGAATGGTCGCAGACAATACATCACCTGTGACATTAGGAGATGCCTCTGTGCCTTGTGGGATCATCATCTCTTAAAGGGGGCCTACAGGACAGATGGGGACAGACTTTTTAGTGGGCCCTGTTGCAATAGGACAAGGGGTTATGGTTTTAAACTAAAAGAGGGAAGATTTAGACTAGACACTAGGAAGAAATTTTCTATGGTGGGTAACCGTAAAAAGGTGGTGAGCCCCTGGCCCAGGTTGCCCAGAGAGGTGGTGGCTGCCCCACCCCTGGAAACATCCCAGGCCAGGTCGGACGGGGCTCTGAGCAACCTGCTCTAGTTGAAGATGTCCCTGCTCATGGCAGGGGGTTGGACTAGATGGCCTTTAAAGGTCCCTTCCCACCCAAACCATTCTGTGAGTCTGATCATCTCCTTTGAGCACAGAAGTAGACTTTGGCCAAGGCCATCAGGAGGAAACAGGCTGGAGCTCCAAGCTCCATCGTGTCCAGCCTCCCTACCAGGGAAGCCATTGCCAAAGCTCTTGATGAGTTTATAGAACAATTAGTTTGATGTGGTTATACATGATAAGAGAAGATCAGGCTTGATGTCTAGAAAGTTTCTACCAGCGCCCACCTACCCTAAAAAAGAGCAGGTGACCAAAGATGATAAGAAGAATTCATGAGTTTTAGAGCCTGTATTGATAGTGGCCCCGGTCATCATCAGTGAAACCTCTTAAGAGATTTGATAATGTGGATGATGTCCAGACACGCTGCTGTGCTGGCCTTCAAGCCACCCATGTTCAAACGGTTGGAGATGGGGGTTAAGCCCATCGGACAGGATTTGTGTATCTTATCCCATTCCCATTCTCACTCCTGGATGTGTCAGTACCGCAGGGAAACCCATTTTCTGAAGGGTCACCTTTCAAGGCCGGTGACTACCAAGGCCCAAGTTCTTCTGTGTCCCCATCTGCAAGTTGCCAGACCATAAGAGCCAAGACCAGCTTTCATTTAAACTGGAGCAGGGTGATTCTCTTCCTCTTAAAACTCTGAGGTGGTCATGAGGGATGCAGGGGAGGACAGCAGGGGATGTTTCTGAAACCAAGAGCAGCACAGAATGATGATGTAGGTTTAGATTAGACATTAGGAAGAAGTTCTTTACAATGAGGGTGGTGAGACACTGGCCCAGGTTGCCCAGAGAGGTGGTGGAGGCCCCATCCCTGGAGACATTCCAGGCCAGGCTGGATGAGGCTCTGAGCAACCTGGTCTATTTGAAGATGTCCCTGCTGACTGCAGGGGGTTGGACTAGATGGCCTTTAAAGGTCCCTTCCAACCCAACAGATTCTATGGTTCTATGATTCTTCGTAGAATGTCAAGGCTGCGAGCATTGGGTTTCCCTAGGAAAGGGAATAAAGGGAAGAGTCTAGATCTTTAAGGAGCTGGTGTTCATGGGGCGGATTGTGTGCTGCCACGTGCGGTGCGCTGCCTGACATCTCGTCTCCCTGCTGCAGACCCTCGGGCCATCGGCTCAGCCAAGGCAGCAGCCGCTCTCGCAGCGTCGTAGGCAACTGCTGCTCTACCCACAGGGAAAAACCCAAAATACAGCAGAGCTCATCAGTCTGTGTCATCCGCAGCGGTGCGTGCTGCTCAGCTGACAGCTCTCTGCATTCGCTGCTGGTTTTGTGACCCCTCTGAGAATGCGGGAGCAGGAAATTTAAGAAACTTCACTGCTGTGCCCAAGGCACCAGACTCAAAGGGGCAGAAGCCGTTGCTCGTACCCATTTGGGTGCCAATCTGTGCTTCTCGTGATCCTTCTTCTCTCAAGTGATGCTTCTAACAGGAACTTGTTACAAAACAGCATATGCTTGTTGCTGTAATGGGAGCTAATGACAGTTTTTATTCTCAGTGTTTTTTCCTTTCAAAGAAAGAGAGCTTTTTTCCTGTTGCTTGACCCAAGAAGACACAAAAAAAGGTGGCTCTGTCTCGGATTCAGGATGGTGATGCTCGCTTTTTTCCTTACTCTCCTCCAGCTCAGCAGTGATATGCCCAGAGTATGCCCCATTCTCACTTTCCTGTGTAGGGTCCTGGAAAATATGAGGAATGGACCATACCATCATCCTGGGAACAGAATCTACAGGGACTTGTCTGCTCTGGATCAGCAAGAAATTTCCTACCAGAAGCACAACACTTATCTTTGACCCCAGTCATCGGTGTATGTTCTGTGCATGGGACACAGGGTCATGCACCAGCACACACGTCGTGCTTAGTGTCGTCAGCTGAATGATCCAGCGGAGAGTTTTCCATCAGAAAAAACAGCCCAGAGCGGGAGGAGAGGAGCTGTACGGGTGTTCCCTGGGCCGCGCTCTCTTACACCGACAGGACGAAGCCTTTCAGGTCACCTCCCCGTGGCTGTTTGCAGCTCACTGGTAGACCGCAGCATCACATCAGAGGCTCTCGTGATGCGTCATACTCCGTGTCCATGTGTTATTAATTAGCTCGTGAGCCACTCCTTCCAAAGATCAAAGGAGCTTCGCCAGGAGACGAGGAGCGTGCTTTTAAAAACATGCCTCCAGCAGCTGTAGGGCGATGGAGCAAGCTACTGCCTTCTGCCAAACGTGCGATCCTTGGGTTGGGTCTCAGCAAACTTGGGGAGAGCAGTTCTTCAGCCTGGAACTCCTGTAGCAGCTGATGCTCCTGATGCTGTCCATCTAGAGTGGATTCTGCTTCCTCAGATTCCTCTCAGATCTAGTACATCTTTCACCTTTTACTAAAGGTGTAAGTCCAGTTTACTTTTTGTCAGTCCAGGAAAGCAGGCTCACGGGATTCGCACTGCCACGCGCTCAGAAGAAAGGAGCCAGTGCTCATCCTGCCCTCGTAGGGGCTGTTGGACCAGGGTGAATCCTGTGAGCATCCTTCCCATTGCTCGTTTTCGAAGCCCACAGCTCAGGTGGGCATCCACCCCGTGCCGGGAGCCGTCGCGGGCCCGTGCCGAGGAGCAGAGGGAGCCCATGGGCAGCAGAGAGAAGATTCCTCTGGCCTCGTGCACAAGAGGTGCCCCAACACCCACCCCGAGATCCAGCCCCGGAGCGGCACTTTGGGTGGGTAAGTCACCATCCTCTCATCTTCACCCAGGGATGCTGCCCGCGCGGCCGGGCTCACCGAGCCTCGCAGCATCCCCGGCATCGCTGGGCGGTGGGAGGAGGAGGAGGAGGAGGAGGAAGGAGGTCCAGTGCCTAGGTGAGGTTCACTGGCTGTTTCTGTTGTCCTTACGCTCCTCTGTAGGCCATTGCCTGTGGAGGCACGCATGGAGGGGTGACGCCACGCGCAGGTCGTTTGATGAGGTTATTCATTTGTTACGTATTCACAGCATCCTTGAGCCTTACAACCAATCCGCGTTTGTTATTGCTGCTTTTAACAGCCAAGAAAGTTAAAAAAGGGTGACAAATCCTTCAGAATTTTACAGGTAGCGCACTTCAGAAAAGTATTGAAAGTTGCTAAGTAACCAGCTGCTTCCCACCTATGAACATCTATAAGATCGTGGCTTCAAAGAGTGTGGAAATGACTAGTCAAGGGCACTCTATGCCTTCCATTTGCTGCATAAAGCGTAGATATATTTATCCAAAGAACTACAAATTTAATAACAGTATAACAATTTGTCTCCATCCCAAAATAAATTATTTGTAATCAGAGTCTTCCTGAAATGGGTTTAAAAAGTGTACTCTGAGCAATTTGTACAGAAGTTCACAGTGTTACGTTAGCAGTGAGATCTGCTTTCCCTAAACTGCCTTCCTCGTTGGATTGTATCCTTCTCATCAAACACTTCATTTGCCTTTTAATCTATTTTAGCCACTTTACAGCTCTTCAGAAAAAATGTTTAGATACAGAAATCAAACCGTGTACATTTTTTTTTATGCGATGGTTAGATTTAAGTTTATTGAGAGTAAAATAGGCATTTCTGTATCCTTGCGAAGACTGTGTGTATTGTGCTCATCTGTGGTCAGTGAAAGATACATCTTCCTCACGAGCTTTCTCTTTCGTGCTTTGGCTGCGTGTAGCAGCTGTACATAAACGTCACCACCTTTTAACAAACTTCCCTGGTTTTGAAGGAGAAGGCAGAGACTCTCGCTGGAAGAGTGAGACCATTGGCATTGGTGTTAGGGCACCGCACAGGACCCGAACGCGGCGAGTCTTAGGCTAGTTCGGGTTTTTTGTCACGGTCACTATCTTCATAAAGTAATGTTTTCTGAGGGAGTTCGTGGCCAGAGAGGTTTCCTTATGGTTTTGTGGCATGTAAGCTCCACGTTTGGCTCTCATCTCTCAGAAGTGTTAGGAAATGGACGGCAGAGAGAAAAGGGACAAATCTTTCTCTAGGAACAAGAAAGAATAAAAAGAACCTGGAAAAGATCTCAGCGCCCTCGGCCATGGGTGGTGGCTGGAAGGGGACACTGTAGGGTCCTCTCCCACCGAGCTCCTTGGTGTGGAGCAGTTCACGGTCCTGCTCAGGTGCCTTCAGAGCGGGTCCTTGTGCTGGGCCGCAGGAGCATCACCTGCAGTATCTGCAGGGTGTTCCCGCGAGGTCGAACCATCCGAGGCACTGCAGGAAAAGGAGCTCAGGGCTGACACTCAGCATCTGGCAATTCCTAGGCCCCTTATTCTTTCATGTAAGGTTTGTAGCTTTGTCTCAGTGCCGCCCATTCCTGTCCACATCTTGGAGAAACGCAGGTTGGTCCTCACTGTATTGTCATTACCAGGGACAGGAGCACCAGGAGCATGACTAATGCATTTTAACTGGAAGAGGAGAATAATATTTTGCCATCTATACTCATTTTCATGACTGAAAATTGGACCTGGAGCGTGACTCTCTGAGGATTGAGCTCTTAAGACTGGGAGAAGCTCAGGGTGAGAAGGTGCAGAGGAGGTTCACCATGAGACTTCAGCCACGGCTCAGCATGGACACTGAGACCACCAGAGACTGTGGAAGTTGGGAATTTCCACATTTCTCACAGTGCCAGTGCTTCTCACAGAACACGAGCTGTATTCCCAGCCACTGAGTTTAGCTGGTGAAGCTGGTGTTTGTGACCCTCTCAGTGGGTGAAAAGCTGGCCGTGAGCCGGCACCGTGCGCTGGCAGCCCAGAACCCCCCCGCAGCCTGGGCTGCATCCCCAGCAGCGTGGGCAGCAGGGCCGGGGGGGGATTCTGCCCCTCTGCTCCGCTCGGGGGAGACCCCCCTGCAGTGCTGCCTCCAGCGCTGGGGCCTCAGCACAGGAGAGACACGGAGCTGTTGGAGCGGGGCCAGAGGAGGCCCCGGAGATGCTGGGAGGGCTGGAGCCCCTCTGCTGGGAGGACAGGCTGAGAGAGCTGGGGGGGTTCAGCCTGGAGAAGAGAAGGCTCCGGGGAGACCTTCCAGCCCCTGCCAGGCCCTCAAGGGGCTCCAGGAAAGCGGGGGAGGGACTCTGGGTCAGGGAGGGGAGCCATGGGACGAGGGGGAAGGGTTTGACACTGGAAGAGGGGAGACTGAGATGAGAGATTGGGAAGAACTTCTTTGCTGTGAGGGTGGTGAGCCCCTGGCCCAGGTTGCCCAGAGCAGCTGTGGCTGCCCCATCCCTGGAGGGGTTCAAGGCCAGGTTGGACGGGGCTTGGAGCAACCTGGGCTGGTGGGAGGTGTCCCTGCCCAGGGCAGGGGGTGGCACTGGGTGGCCTTTAAGGTCCCTTCCCACCCAAACCATTCTGTGATTCCATGATTCGATGATTCTATGACTCTCTCTGGAGTCAGGGGTCCTCTGAAGAGCAAGTCAGAGGCTGAACCATCCTCCTGGTCTGAATCACTCTCCGGAGGATGCTGTCCCTCCCACTGTTGACTTCAGCATGACCTCAGGCCCCGCTAGGCGAAACTAGACTTCACGAGAAGCCCTGCCTCCCCCAGCTCTCAACATAGTTTCTATTCTTAGTCCATTGAAGAGAAGTTTATTCTCTCTTTTGATTTTTGGCACATAAAAGTTTTTCAAAGGAAGAGTGGATGAAAAAGCAAAAACTTCGTGTGCAGTTCTTGGGAACACCAAAGGAGCACGCGTTTTTTTCTTAGTCACCATTCGTGGATGCTGTCGAAGTCATCTCCAGACCCTGATGGTGGTGACTGTGCTTCAGTTACGCAAACCAGCCTGGAGACTCTGTGGCTGCTCCACCAGTGTTAACTTCTTGCTGTTTTGATTGCATAAAGCTTCACGTAAAGCCCAAAAAGGTGAGATTTGAGAAGTGTTTACAGATTCAGCTAGGGACAGCTAGCCAAAGTGGCGGGGGGGGGGGTCACTTTTCATTATTTCATGTCCTGACTTCTTGAGCCCCAGTAGGCATGGTAACCTTCCCAGTTCAGCTCCTGGAGAGCCGCTGCAGTTTGTCAGCGCTGTTGGTTGCAGACTGAGGTCTGATCTCTCTCCTGAATAATGCATTATTTTTTCACATTCCAGGCAGCTCCGTGTCCCTGCCCTGCACGCAGCGTATTGCACAGCCGTCGTGTGCTCCACACTGGTGCTGGCCCCAGTGCCCCTGTGTCGGGGCCAACACTGGAACGTGTATGTGTGGCCGCAGCCCGTATTTCTAAATGAATCGTGCCTGTTTCAGCCATTTCTGTGGCACAGCACAGGACTGTGCTATTTTGGCAGCAGGTTAGGCTACAGCAACACCTGCGTTGGCAGTGTTCATCACCAACGCAGAACTTCCCAAGCGCAGCCACCAGTGTCCTTGAGGACTGCGTAAAATATTGGGAGAGTGTTCCAGGAAATGATGGAAGCCATGAAGAATTTAAATATTTTCCCGAGTTTTCTGTCCTCGCCCACATTCTGTCTTCATTGGCTTCCTCCCCTCTTTGCCAACAAACTCAACCCTTGAGCCACGTTTTTTAAGGTCCTGCAAAAAACCTTGAGAGCTCTGTTGCTTTTACACGTCCTCTCTGACATGACAGCCACGGATTTAAACAACAGATGAACGGCCTTGTAAATCCATCCAGTGTTTTCTCCCCTTTCAGCATCTGAAGCCGTATCATTAATTAATGATTAATTCTCAGATGCAGTTAGTAATTGTTTCCATCACCACCCCACATCAGTCTCCCCCTGGGACGACTCTATACCTTGTTTCCTCTGCGTACGTCAGTAGAGTCTCAAGGGCTCAATTTGGAGCCAGAATTACCGTTCTCCTCCTTCACCCGATTGCCCCTCTGGGTCCCTTTACGAGTGTGTACACCCCATGACTCGTAGCAGTCACAGAGTCCTCCTGGCACGTGGCGATCCCTGTTGCAAATCGCTAATGGTCCTTCCTCCTCACTCGTGAGCTGGTTGAGAAGATCTCCTGTGGATGATTCTCCTGTAGGAGGTGGGGGTGGATCTCTGGAGGTCCCCAGTCCAACCTTCTGCCCGGAGCAGGTCCAGCTGGAGGGGGTTGCTCCAACCACGTGTGCTGAGCAGGGAGGATGGCTCCTTTCCCTGGCTCTGCCGACTGCTAACACACCCCAGGAGGTGGCTGGCCTTTGCTGCTACTGGCTCCTCTTCCATGGGGCTTGGCTTGCGCCTTCTGCAGCGAGGCTGGGCAGGAGCAGTGTGTCAGGGAGGCTGGGAGCCCAGCTTTGGACTTCTTCACCTATGTCAAATTCATACATTGGCTCAACATAGTGTTACTCTGTAGTGAGTGATATATAAAATAAGCGCAGTATAACAAACAGCCCAGGAGGAACAGCATTCTCATGGTGGGGCACCTGGTGTGCATCAAGAGGAACATGCCTTCCCGGAGAGATGTGTTGCTCTTAAACGTGGAGTATCTCATGCTGTTATCAGGAACGGTCAGATGAAGTCTGATCCAAACCATGAAGCAAGTGTAGGTGTTTATTGGGTCTGAAAGAAGAGTTTTGACTTGAGAAGTCTCCTTTCTGGATGGCTTCCTTCAAGCTTTATTGAATAACACAAGAGTTGCAAGCTCAGCGAAATCAGATTTTCCGTAATTGCATGGTACTGTAAGAGACTGTTTTCTCTTTTGAATGTAACAATATTCCGTTAATGCATTTTTGTCATTTATCTTTTCCATGAAGCAGGTGTTTTTTGCTCAAAGCAGCTCGTTTTAAGTGACTGAAATGTTTCAATTTCTTGGGAAGACTGCTGTTCCCCTACCACTGTTTTTTATGCACTCCTCCAAAAAGTGTGTTGTCTTAATGTAGAAAACGGGGGGTTTTTTGTTTAAAAAAGTCCCCAAGGCTGGGAAGTTCACTTTTCAGTGAGAACTTTTATGTTCGGAAGACATCTACATTTGCATAGCAAAGGTTCTCAAATACTCAGAAATGTCAAAATTATGTTGGGTGTACAGATTTCATGGTGCTCTGTGAATGATGTGCTACACCTGCTCCTCAGGATTAGACGACAGGCGATACGTGGCATAGAAAATGTGTGAGATCGGAGGCTGCTTGCACGTTGAGCTCTCCCCTTCCCAAGCCCGTGCTCACCGAGACGGGTGACCACCTGCAGGGCTGCGCCGGCCCTGAGCTACACAGACCCTGGGCAGGCAGAGGATGGGCACAGCTTTTCCATGCACTGGCATCCCTGGTGTCCCCATCCATAAGACCCGTGGCTCTCCAGCTGTACCATGTAACAGTGCTCCTCAGGGAAGGGTTGATGGTGTTCTCTCTTGGCTTTCCTCTCAGACCAACATGCGCCCTTGCAGGCTTCTTCATATCAGTTGAGTTTCTTACCCAAAAGTCCAGATGTCCATCTTGGAAACTAGTCTGAGCAGGGCATGGACTCCTGCAGGCGGTTGGCCATTTGACCAGCTAGTCTGACGTCCTTTTTATCATAGGGCATTTCACCTGGTTAATTCAGGTTTTGAATCCGGTAAAATTCCATTCTGTATTAAGTTGTTTAGCCAGAAATGTCTCTGATGTTATTGTGAAAACATGACGGTACAGAGGATCCGTTGGTTCGCAATGCAAGTTATTCCTCTGCTGCATCGCACGTTGTTGAAAAACATGTTGTCTCCATCCCCGGATGTACGTATCTGCTTCAGCTGGTTTTGATTTTACCTTTCCTTGCTAGATTAAACAGCTCTGATACTCTGTATTTTCATCCTGTGGATGTACCTACCTACTTAGATAAAGTCAGCTCTTAATTACCTTTTGGCTGACCTAAGAAGGCTGATGTCTCCTGGTCTTTTCAAATCCTTAACTAATGGCTCTGCTTGGCTTTTTTTTCTAGTGAGCACCTTCTCCTCCTCACTCTCTGTTTTACAATGTGGTCTCTAAATGTATTTTGCTCAGGTATTCCAGTATCATCACCATTAGCACCCTCGGTACTTATTGGCTCCCCTTCTCTTTTGCCGCAGCAGCCCACTGAAAGGTCCTGTTAATGTTCATTAGTTATAATCCTCTGATCTTTTGTTATTATAATCTCCTATCAGCTTTTTCTATTATTTTGCCTGGTTTTAACATTACCCTAACTGGCCTCAGCTACCCAATCATTCTGCTTTTCCTTTTCAGTATTATCCAGGAAAAGGCTAAGATACCTAAGATACCATCTGGAATTTCCCTGTTACTCCAAGATTTATTAAAAATGGATATCAGTAGGCCAAAAAACTCTTCAAGCAACTCTTCAGGGACCCTTAGGTTCAAGTTATCCAGCCTACTGCCTTTAAAAATACGCATCTTCAGAGAACAGTGTGCTGAATACTGAAATACTGTGCTGTAATCAAGTCATAAAATCTGGTCCCAGAACAACGACAAGTTTCCCCAGAATCAATTGTTTCATATTCATTCACCATCCTGAAGGCCAAGTGTTGGGTACGATGCACTTTGTAGAAGAAAACTGTGATTTCTAACCTTTCTAGAGATTGGGGGGGTTCCTAGGGGAACTATGGCAGACCCATCTCGAATTTAGATCCCCAAAACCACGCAACTTCACTTCTGCGCTGTGCGAGTAGGTGGGTAAAGAGCTCATCCTGCTCCCTCCTTTGCTGTGATGCTTCGTTCCATTAGCACTCTCCATCCTCGTCAGAGATCCCATGGATCCATTGCATTCGAGATGCTGGAGTCCTGGCTTAACGATATATCTAAAGGAAAAGTATTTCAGATGTGCTGCCACCCACACACACCTCTTTCTATTTACGTTCTTCACCTTTCCTAAACAGGAAAAAGTTGGATTTTAAGATGCCAAGCACGTAAATTGTCTGTGATCGCAGTGTCAGTGCCAGCGGTTTCTACTGTCTTGTTAACCGCAATTCCTGGGGTTTTTCCTGCTTCTTTGGGCTAATACTTTTGGATACCCAAAGGATTTTTTATATTTTTATATCTGAGTTTTCACAACACTGTTGTCCTTAGATAGCGACAATATTTTTACTTTTGCTAAGATGGAAACCAGAGCTTGTGTCTCCCCCCATTTTCTCCTCTTCTGTTTCAAATTCCGCTTTCTGGAACAGGACTAACCGGATCGTAGGCGTTGTTCTGCAGGGTGCCTCCTCGCTACTGTGGATGTTAAGACAGAGGTGAGGACGTAATGATGGCAGCACCTTCAGAGGGTGCCCTGGGGCTACTTACCTGACTGCACTGTCCTGGTAACTAGTACTTATCTGGAATGAGTAACTAGTAGCTCACACTCGCCTGGTAACCGGTCACCAGTCACCATCCTGCGGGCATCCCTGTGCCCGGGCATCAGAACCCCTTGCGCTGATGTGGGTGCGTGTACCCCACCCCGTTGCTATTCTTCTGAGCCTCCAGCTCACGGGTAATATTCGGCTCTGCCTCTGTATTAATGATTCATCCTAACCTTTATGTCATCAGGAAGTTTCATTAGAGTGCGGTTATTTTTGTGCACGTAATTAGAATATTAAATAGATGAATCCCTGAGGAATCCCTCTTGTATCCTCCAGCCTGCAGGTTGTCTTTCAGCAGAACCCATTTTCTCCTCACTTTTACGGCGATACAGAGCCACAAATCAGGACCCTGTGGTGCTGGCTGACCTGTGCTGGCAGATGCTTCAGGGACCAAACCCAAACAGGGGCTTTATCTCCTGTAGCCTGTTACTGCACGCTGCCTGGGGCAGATTCCTCGGTGGTGCATTTTCTGAGCACCATCTAACGACCCTGTGTTCTGGCTTGAAGATTTCACGCTTCTGTCTCGTGGTCGCAAGCCGACAATCCATCTTTTCAGCTCCTCGCACGCTTGTTTCCCTTATCGCTCTCTTTGTTGTGTCCCTGGCAATGGTTATCACGTCAGGCGAACCAAAACGCCGCTATCCTTTGGATGCGGTGTTTAAGCGGTTGCTTCGAGATGTGTCTCTTTTTGTGTAGTCTGGCCCCAGAAGCTGCACGCTTTGGGTTTTTTTTTCTGGTCCGTGAAAGGGGAGCACAGCTCATGCAGGATTACAGAGGTTCTCCTTTGTTGTCAGTATCTGTCACGCATTTAGACAGCTATGCTTCGCGTCCAACTTTCTTACAAGTCGCATGCCCTTGCCTGCTTAGACACTCATGTGCAAACTTGTTTATATACTGTCTTTTTAGCTTCATGCTCTTATTACCAAGGAGGAATTTCGTCAGCTTTTAAAAGCTGGATCTGTTGAGAGACCCATTAGTTCTGGTTCTTATCCCATAAGCTCTTTAATTGGGCGGCTTCCATCATCATAGTGCCTGTATCTTGCCCAAAGCCATACTTCTCTCTCCGTAGGAGCAGTTCTGCTGGTGTGGAGAGAGAAGGAATTTGATGTTGGGAAGCAAGATGTCAGAGATGAGCGTTGTGCTATGATACGGTGATTATTGCAGCCTCCAGATTTGGTCCCTTCCACAGCTCGGTGGTGACACAGTGTCCTGCAGCGGCTGGGCTGGTCCCTGGCCACTTGCTCATGGGTAGCCCTCGATGACGACGCTTTTGTCAGGCTGTGCCTTCGTGGAGTGATCGGTGTGGAGCCGGAGCTGCAAGAGGTGTGCTCTCAGCAGTGAGCACCAGTTCCCCACACAGCGTTCTGATGGTTTCCAGGGGAGATGGCTTCTCTTCCGAGTCTGAACAGCAGTGATGGGTATATTCTCCTTACACTGCTGCCGTGGTACAACCATGCTGAAAGTCGGAGTTACAGATCGCCTTAGAATCATAGAACCATAGAATTGCCTGGGTTGGAAGGGACCTTTCAGATCATCGAGTCCAACCAACAACCAGCACTGACAAAAACCATCACTAAACCACATCTCTAAGCACTTCATCTACCCGTCTTTTAAATCCCCCCAGGGATGGCAACTCCACCACTGCCCTGGGCAGCCTCTTCCAAGGCTTGACAGCCCTTTCGGGGAAGAAATCATTCCCAATATCCATCCTAAACCTCCCCTGGCGCCACTTGAGGCCGTTCCCTCTTGTCCCATCACCTGTTCCTTGGGAGAAGAGCCCGACCCCCCCCGGCTACCCCCTCCTTCCAGGGAGCTGCAGAGAGCGAGAAGGTCTCCCCTCAGCCCCCTTTTCTCCAGGCTGAACACCCCCAGCTCCCTCAGCCGCTCCTCACCAGACTCCTGCTCCAGACCCCTCACCAGCTCCGTTGCCCTTCTCTGGACACGCTCCAGCCCCTCAAGGGCTTTCTTGGCGTGAGGGGCCCAAAACTGGACACAGCCCTCGAGGTGGGGCCTCCCCAGTGCCCAGCACAGGGGGACGGTCACTGCCCCACTCCTGCTGGCCACACTAGTGCTGACACAGGCCAGGATGCTGGTGGCTTCCTTGGCCACCTGGGCACACTGCTGGCTCATATTCTGCTGTTTGTCGACGAACACCCCCAGGTCCTTTTCCGCCAGGCAGCTCTCCAGCTCATCTTCCCCAAAACCGTAGCGTTCGTGGGGTTGGTGTGACCCAGAAGGCCACTACCAGAGGCCATTGTACCTCTGGTAGTGCAGATCTGCCTTCTCAACCTGGGGGAGCTTTTCTAGCTGTTTCTTTAATCCACTGGGAATGGCTGCGGAGCAGGGAAATCCCCGACCCACCCAGCAGAGAGCCGGCTGCGGTGTTGGTCTGGATGCTCCCAGAATCGGCACGTTTTGCCCCAAGGCGGTGCAGACCACCCCCCCCCGGCAGCAGCTCTGCTCACCGGGGCCAGCTTTCACGCCGTTAGCCACGCCGATGAGCTAATGGGGAAAAAAGTGCCAACTGAGAAGCCTGAAAGCAAAACCGGGGTAATTTTGAAAGATAACACTTGCTTTTAGCCTTTGTAATACAAGTCGGTGGGGGAATGGGATGGGAGTGGGAAATGCCGGAGTCCTGGGAAGCGCTGGTGCGAGAGCGGGGGGGCGATGCTGGGTCGGGGGGAGGAATCTGGTCCATATTGAGCACAGTTACGGGTCCCACATGAGGCCCTGCTGGAAGCCGGGGGATGGCAGCACATGCCCCAGAACTGTGGAAATGGCGGATGAAAGCAAAAATGTCAGGCTTTGAAAGGAGCTCGGAAAAAGGAGGCATTCTGTGTGGTAACCGAGATTTTATTGTTTCCTGATCCCTGCTCTGTGTCCCGCAGCTGGGGGGATAGGGAGGAATGAAAACAAACAGCGGTTGGGGAATGGGGGAGTTCAAACAGCCCTCTTGGTGGAGCCGGGGACGGAGCAGACCTGTTCTGGGGGGGGTCTCGGGGCAGCACAGGGCTCCTCAGCAGCAGCAGGCTTGCTTTTTTTTTTAAGAAAAAGCCAAATGATAAAATGAAATGATAGCGAAGCATAGGGAGGGCATCCTCAGGACGGTAACTGCCGTGAAAAAGGCAGGAGATGCCAATAGAATCATGGAATCACAGAATGGTTTGGGTGGGAAGGGACCTTAAATATCAGCTCATTCTACCCCCCTGCCCTGGGCAGGGACACCTCCCACCAGCCCAGGTTGCTCCAAGCCCCGTCCAACCTGGCCTTGAACCCCTCCAGGGATGGGGCAGCCACAGCTGCTCTGGGCAACCTGGGCCAGGGGCTCACCACCCTCACAGCAAAGAAGTTCTGCCTCAGATCTCATCTCAGTCTCCCCTCTCTCAGTGTCAAACCCTTCCCCCTCGTCCCACGGCTCCCCTCCCTGACCCAGAGTCCCTCCCCAGCTTTCCTGGAGCCCCTTGAGGGCCTGGCAGGGGCTGGAAGGTCTCCCCAGAGCCTTCTCTTCTCCAGGCTGAACACCCTCAACTCTTTCCAATACTGATCACATCTTCCGCTTTGTTGTACCAATAAAAGAAGGATTGGGTTGCTCAGTGGTAACCGCTGGAAAACATGGATTCTCTTAAATCTAACCAATGGAAAAGTCAAGTGGAGCTTTCTCTTCTTTCTCTCCCTTTTCTCTATTGTAATCGGGGGAAAATTGTCCTCATTGCTCTCCTCCTTTATAAGACTGCGTGTTTAATTCCCTGGGGAGTGTGCTTGGCTCTGCAGGGAGGCAGCTCCCTGCTCCCATGGGCGAGGGCTTTGAAAACACCTCTCATAGTGGATCTGGGTAACATCATGCTCATCTGCGCATTAGGATTAAAGCTGAAAAAGCAAATTGTAAAAAGAGCTGACTCATACGAGACGGTTGCCAGAAGAGCGGTGGAAACAACGCCGGGGCTCGGCATCTCCGGGTTTGGCAGGAGGATGCGCCGAGCTGCGGTGAGAGCTGCGATCGGGACGGAGGCGATCGCCACGGAGCCCTTCGGATGGGACACAGGGATTCTGGCGAAGCAGTTTTAATTTGGCACTAACGATGGCAGCCGCGTTGCAGCCCGGCGGGCTCGGTCTCTGCTCAGAGAGGGTTTCTCCAGCCTGTCCGCAGCCCCCAGCCTGGTGCACGGCTCGCACCTGCAGTGAGAACTGGACCTGCGGCCACTGTCTTCCCAAGCAAATGAGCCCTTAATTCACAGCTTGATTTAAAACCAAAGGCTGCTCCGGGCGCAGTCCTGCCCCCCCGGCACGCTCAGCCTCCCCTGCAGATTGCCTGTCTCACAGCCCCCGCGGTATTGCTGGGTGGTTTCATGTATCTAATCTAATTATGTGATTTTGAACAATTAAATGCAAACCTTTCGGTGCAACGGGCGACGGGCAACGTGCTGTTGAATAATGCCATTGCCTCTGCCCAGCCCCTGTGCTCCACCGCTGGGTTGGGCAGTTCGTCACTGGGACAGCGTCGCTGAAAAGCCCAGCACCGGCGGGGAAAGAGCACGGAGCAGCCCAGGTCCAGAGGCTGTGATGGGGTATTTGTGATCCATTTGCCCACACAAGCCCTCGCTGTATAAATCCCAGCATGGCAGGGGCTGGAAGGGACCTCTGGAGATCACCCAGTCCAACCCCCTGCCAGAGCAGGGTCACCCAGAGCAGGTGGCACAGGAACGCGTCCAGGCGGGTTTGGGATGTCTCCAGAGACGGAGACTCCACCACCTCTCTGGGCAGCCTGTGCCAGGGCTCTGCCACCCTCACAGGAAAGAAGTTCCTCCTCACCTTGAGATGGAATTTCCCGTGTTCCCATTTGTGCCTGTTACCTCTTGTCCTGTCCCCGGGCACCACTGAGAAGAGTCTGGCCCCATCCTCTTGCCCCCCGCCCTTTAGCTCTTGCTGAGCATCGATGAGATCCCCTCTCAGCCTGCTCTTCTCCAGGCGGAACAGCCCCAGGGCTCTCAGCCTTCCCTCAGCACAGAGATGTCCCAGTCCCCTCAGCATCTTGGTAGCCCTTTGCTGTCCCCTCTCCAGCAGTTCCCTGTCCTTCTGGAACCGGGGAGCCCAGCACTGGTCCCAGTGCTCCAGCTGTGGCCTCCCCAGGGCAGAGCAGAGGGGGAGGATGACCTCCCTCCACCTGCTGGCCACACTCTTCTTGATGCCCCCCAGGATGCCACTGGCCTTCTTGGCCACCAGGGCACATTGCTGGCTCATGGGCATCCTGTTGTCCCCCAGGACTCCCAGGTCTCTTTCCACCGAGCTGCTCTCCAGCAGGTCAGCCCCAACCCGTACCGGCGAATGGGGTTATTCCTCCCCAGGTGAGGACCCTGCACTTGCCCTGGTTGAACTTCATTGGGGCCCTCTCCGCCCAGCTCTCTGGCCTGTCCAGGTCTGGCTGGGTGGTGGCACGGCCTTCTGGTGTGTCACCCGCACCTCCCGGTTTTGTGTCATCAGCAAACTTGCTGAGGGAGCACTCTGTCCCCTCAGTCAGGTCGTCAATTAATATGTTGAAAAATATAGTAAATATATATATTAATATATTATAAATATATATGTTTATTTTATATAGGTAGGTGCCTAGGTCCATAGGCAGATGTCGGGGTGCCAGCAAGATGCTCTGTCCGTGCAGAGCTCTTTTCGGAGCAATACTGGGAGGACCGGGGGGCGCGGGCATCGCGCCTCTCTCCCTCCGTTGCCATGAAAACAGCCCTGCGTTCGGTTTTAGTCGGGGGATTTTATTAACGCTTCAGAAAGGTTATTAGCCTACCCGACTAATAAGGCTTTTATGTATTCCTTGGCGTGATTGTTCTTGGAGAAGGGCGGCAGGCAGCGTGAGGCCTGCTGGAGCCGATAGCCCTGCCTGGTGCGCCACGGAGGACAGTAAAATTCAATTTTCCTACAAGAATCAGGTCAACAGGACTGACCTGGAGGGTGGGGGGGGGTCTGATTTAGTGACCTTATTTTCTGTTTTAAATATTTTGCTCAAAGAGTATTTGCGGCGAGGGGGTTGAATTATTTTTAGCACATGCTTCGATCGAGCTGGAATTATTCAGGCAGTGGCAGCAATAGGTTCATTTGCAGCACTGAAAGGATTTTTCTCCTCCATTTCTGGTTAACATAAATAATTTTAAAATTACTAGTAAAATGGGAAATGGCAAATGGCGGTACAGACCCCAACTCTGGAGAAATGCCTTGCAGGGGGATCGCAGCCCAGGTGACGGCAGTGGTGATATTCAGTGCGGAGCAGGGATGAGGGGACAGCTTCCCTGGCGTCCCCAGGAAACAGGATTTTTGGTACTTGCGAGCTGCATCGCGGCTTCCCCACCTACCCCATTCCTCTGCCGCAAGGACAAGACCCAACGGTCTTACACCAAACCGGCTTAACAGCATTCCAATTTTTATCACAGGTTACAGCAATTCAAATAGATGTGTATGAGGAAAAAGGCAGAAACGTGAACATCCCCATCGTGGTCTCCTTTGCAGACCCTCCCAGAGCAAACTCCTGTTCTCCTCCTGGAGCGCCGGAGCAGCGTAGGCTTGATGAGCCTCATGCAAAGCAGTTATAAATTTGGTTGGGAAAGTTTTCTCCCAGATCAGTTGTCAAGGGTTTTTCTTCTAAAATAGCAAGACGTGTAAATTGAAATTCCTCTATAGTTCATTATTTGTGTCCTGAATTAATTACTATTCAGCCTTCCTGCAAGGGACTTAGATTTGCTCTTGGCATCAGGCAGGAGGAGGTTGCTGGGGCTTTTGAGAAGGGGATGAGAATTCAAAATTATCCTAAAAAATTGCAGGGATATTTGGAGGGAAAAAAAATTGGATTCCCAGTATGTCGGAAGGAACGTGTGCAGTATGTATTGCGGAGAATCAGCTAAGCAAATATGAAATACGAAGGCTGGAAGGACAGCCATGCTGCAGAGAGCACCCGGGGCCGTGGTGGATCACAAAGCAAACATGAGTCAATGCTCTCATGGTATTAAAAAGAGGAAGAAAAAAAAAAAAAGCCTAGAGATGACTTTGAGGTTCACTGAACCCACAAACCAGCCCCCCTACTCCACCGCCCCTCGCTGTGGTCCCACCTGAAACCAGAGGTCCACCTCTGAGCTCCAGTTCTCCAAAAAGATGCGGCAAGTCCCGAGGAGGTGGGTGAGGAAGCTCGTCTTGGCTGAACCGCTGGCTCACCCGAGCGGGCTGAAGGACCGGAGTGGTTCACCTGGAGAAGAGGGGACGGAGAGCGGGTTTAGAAGGCGTCAGACCCAGAACAGATCACTGCCCAGAGCGGGGAGGAGCTGCTGTCCTTGCCCCACAGGGCTGGGCCGTGCCGCAGGCTCCACTTGCTGAAAATTTCATTTAGGAGCTTCATTTAGCCTTTGGGAAAATCTGGATGAAGAGGTTTTTAAGAGCATGTCGGATAAACATCTGTCAGGAGGGGATTATGAAGAGCAGACCCAGCTGTGGTGCACAGGGGTGGACGAGGTGTTTTCTTACAGCTACATTTGCCTATGATTCTCTTCAATCTCGTGTCAGCAAATAACGGCCTTTCCCTGCACCTGACCTTTGTAAACAGCATTTTCCATAACTCTTGACTGCAGAAAAAGTGCCTGAAATGACAGTAAACACAAGTTATTTTTGTTACTTCAGTGGCAATAGTTGCCAAGCTCTCTGTAGCTCTTCAGCGTATTGGCTCTATGATAGACTCTCATGGAAGAGGAGCTCCACGACCACGTTGGGGATGTCATAGAATCAGAGAATCACAGGATGGTTTGGGTGGGAAGGGACCTTAAAGGCCACCCAGTGCCACCCCCTGCCCTGGGCAGGGACACTTCCCACCAGCCCAGGTTGCTCCAAGCCCCGTCCAACCCAGCCTTGAACCCCTCCAGGGACGGGGCAGCCACAACCTCCCTGGGCAGGAGTCCATGCACACAAAGGGCTCGCTCTTGCTCCAGCGGTGGGGACAGGCAGGACATTGAAGCGTGCATGAAAGCTGCAAAAAAAATGGGGAAAGTGATGCCAGCAAGTGGTCAGGGCGGCGGAGGAGGAGCACAGCACGTGGCTGTAGCAGGAGAGCAAGGCAGGACATGGGCAACATGTTGCTCTGAAGACCAAACCCAACCCACCTTCAATGGGACATGCCCTTTGGTGGTGTATTTTTCGACAGTCATCTTTTGCTTAATCTGTGCAGAGCGCCCTTTGCTGCTGCTGCCCGCTGCTCATTTTGTTCATCAAAGTCACACATTAGTAAATCAAATGCCTTATGAAGAATATTATTTCTCCATAATTATCCTCGTCAATAAAACCTGTAATCTCCTCAAGGAAGGAAATCGGGTGTTCTTTGGCAAGGCCTGTTTTCAGCAAAACCAACTCATCCGACACCCGCTATGTTTCTGTCATTTACTCCCCGTCGTTATAAACTTGTGGCTTTGTTGGTTTGTTTGAATGGCCGCTGGCCGAGGATCGCTGTCTGCCCAGCCTGCCTGCAGTACTCCGTTATATTCTGTGTAGTGAAATATTTGCGCTCTTCAGGACTCATAAATTTCTCCAATATTTCAAGACCTTTCTAAACAAAATTAGCCTCAGCGCAAGGAGCGTTTCAGCTCGTTGTTTTCAGGCTCCTTGATGCTATTTATTGAGTTGGCTCAGCCCCAGAACGAGCAGAGGAATGCAAGGGCGCTGCGGCTTTTGGGTTGTGTATATGCGTAAAATTGTAAACACAGATGATGTAGGCTTGATGGATGACCTATACCTCCATGGAAAGAATAACTTGATTTCCTACTTGACCTTTTTTTGGTGAAATATGCAGGAAGCGTGTTTTTCCTTCCCTGCTACATAATATTTTGTGGTCACAGCACATGCGGTAACGTCACCGGAGCTTACTCTGCCCATTCGAGCTGGGTGGCGTCAATGCTGTTGGAAAACGTGGGGACATAGAGGGCCTGAGGGGCTGAACGAGAAGAGAAAGCCGTGGGCAGCGTTGGCTCCGGGGGCTCAGTCTGGGGTCCTCCCCCAGCCCTTGACGTGGGGAGAACACCCGGGCGAGGAGAGAGAGGCTTTTGTTTCCGAGAAAGCCCCTGCAGCATGGAGAAGAGCTCCAGTTACTTACAGCGAGCATTATAAAAGGTCTTCAGCTTGAGCCCCGCAATACTTGACACGAGGAAGCCGGGCTCGAGAGCCATTTCAGCATTCTTGAGTGAAGAGAAAGGAAAGCACAGCAAATGTGAATTAGACGTTGAGCGTGCATGATATGCAGATGAAAAACCCTTTGCCATTTCATTTTCTAATGAAGACCCCTGCTTTCTCTTGGATGCTTTGTCTCCTACAGCAAGGATGCGGAACAAAAAAGGAGAGTTGTAGACTATGTGTTCGTATTCTCTCATTTTTGTTCTGTTTCTGCCATATTTTCTGGAGTTAGTTATTTAGGGCATGATGAGATGTTTACTTGTCTAAATCACTTATCTAAAAACCGTTAGCTCTTTGTTTTTCTGTGCATACGAGATCCCTTTTATTTTAATCTATTCATAGGAATATGCTACACAATAAAACGCATTAAAATCAATGTATATTTCCTGCAAAGCAAGATTTCTTAGTTTCTCAGTAAACGTCTGTAGATTGGAGAGATGTAGGGCCTTCTGGGGGTCTTTAGCTCAACTTCCTGCTTGAAGCAGGACTGCTGCTGGCACTAGGTCAAGTTACTTTTGGCTTTGTGTAGGCACGCTTTGAAAACCTCTAAGGATGGCTCCCCAGCTCAAGAAGGACAGGGAACTGCTGGAGAGGGTGCAGCATAGGGCTGCCAAAATGATGAGGGGACTGGAACAGCTCTCTTATGAGGAAAGGCTGAGGGAATTGGGTCTGTTTAGTCTGGAAAAAAGACGGCTGAGGGGTGACCTAATTAATGTGTACAAATACTTAAAGGGTGGGTGTCAGGAGGATGGGGCCAGGCTCTTTTCAATGGTGCCCAGTGACAGGACAAGGGGCAACGGGCACAAACTTGACCATGGGAAGTTCCATCTCAAGGAGAGGAGGAACTTCTTTCCTGTGAGGGTGGCAGAGCCCTGGCACAGGCTGCCCAGCGAGGTGGGGGAGTCTCCATCTCTGGAGACATTCAAAACCCACCTGGACGCGTTCCTGTGCAACCTGCTCTAAGGTGACCCTGCTCTGGCAGGGGGGTGGACTGGATGATCTTCAGAGGTCCCTTCCAACCCTATGATTCTATGATTTTATGATGGAGATCCTTTATGTCTCTGTTGACCCCCCTGTGAAGAAGCTTTTCCTAATGTCCATGTCCTACAAAACCCTCTGGTCAGGGTGACATACGAGCTGGTTGTGTTCAGCCTGGTGGAGAGGAGGCAAAAGGGAAATCCAGCTGTAATCTTCTGTCTCCTTATGGGTGACCGAGGAGAGGGCAGAGCCAGAGCCTTCCCAGAGGCACATGGAGAAAGCAAGAGGCGATGGTCACACGTTGGCTGTGGAATTCCAACTGGATTTGGGAGAGAAATTCCCAGGAGAATGGTTAAACTCTGGAGCAGGCTGCCCAGAGGGGTGGTGGGACCTCCCTTTGGGGGCATTTTCAAAGGTCAGCTGAAGAAGACCCTGAGCAACATGTTGAAGTTGACCTTGCTCAGTAGAGGAGATTGGACTGGGTACCCTGTGAGGCTCCTTCCAACCCGAATTTTTCAATGCTTCTTTCATCCCTTTCTCCTTTAAAACTCTCCTCTGTCGTGGCAGTTGTAGGAAATTTGAAAGTAGGTCACCAGTGAGGTGGGGGGACTTCCAGTTAAGCTGCTGGGGCGAGGGAGGTGACAGTGCAACAGCATTTTGTATACCTGCTAAAAGCTATTGAGGTCACTGCTTCCTGGACCTCCGTTGAACTGGTGGTAATGCACAGACCAGAGCTCTGCCTCTTTTCTTCAGGAAATATTAAGGGTTTTTTAGGTTAAACCTCAGAACTCTTGTGTACAAGACTTGATAAGCTGGGGCCAATAAATCGAAGTCAGCTCCCAAACATTTCAGGAGCTGGGTCAGAGGTTTCCTTTGCTGTTTTTCTAAATTGAAATCCATCTTCTGTGTCCTCCCTGGTGCAGTTTCCAGGAAAAATGTGCAACAAGCCAATAATTCCCAGGATTTTCTAAGGCTGCAACTCCAACAGAGTCAGGGAGGAGTTTACAAACCTTTTCAAATCTGCCTCTGCTCTGTTTACAAATGACATCCCGGAGTTTCCCGTGACGTGAGCTCTGCGGTGGTGGCCCCGGGGAGACCTGTCTCTTTACCAGGCAGAGCTGCAGAAGCACCGGCCTGAGCTGGGGAAGGAGAGACGGAAACAACAGCCCCAGCGCTGGCTCCCTTCAGCAGCTTCAGAACCCGCGGGGACAGCCTCAGCTCCAGTGTTTATAGGACCTTGCATCATTCCTTCCATCACTCTCTTTGGCCTCAGCCATTGAAGAATCACAGAATCCGAGACTGGCAGGGGTTGGAAGGGACCTCTGGAGACCATCCCGTCCAACCCCCTGCCAGAGCAGGGTCACCCAGAGCAGGTGGCACAGGAACGCGTCCAGGCGGGTTTGAATGTCCCCAGAGACGGAGACTCCACCACCTCTCTGGGCAGCCTGTGCCAGGGCTCTGCCACCCTCACAGGAAAGAAGTTCCTCCTCACCTTGAGATGGAACTTCCTATGGTCAAGTTTGTGCCCGTTGCCCCTTGTCCTGTCCCCAGGCACCACTGAAAAGAGTCTGGCCCCATCCTCTTGCCCCCCTCCCTTTAGCTCTTGCTGAGCATTGCTGAGATCCCCTCTCAGCCGGCTCTTCTCCAGGAGGAACAGCCCCAGGGCCCTCAGCCTTCCCTCAGCACAGAGATGCTCCAGTCCCTTGAAGGAAGGGTGCGAGAGTGATTTATTGACCCCCCTTCGGCGACGCCGTCTGGTTTAGCCTTCAGAGCCATCCCTGAGTGTGCCCATGGACCCGTGCTGCCTCCGGGCTGTCCCACATCTGCAGAGGCACCGTTACACCTGCCGTGTCCTCCCACGGCTTCCTCTGCCCTGGGGCCAAGCCCCTGCACTGTGCCGTGGCACCTGTGGGTGGGCTGGTGGCTGCCGTAGCCAGGCACCGGGCGCCGCGCTGCTCCCTCTGCCCCCGCCGCAGGTTCTGCCTCGCTTTCTCAGTCCATGAAGTGCTTTCGAGGACAGGGCTGGTTTCATGCTGGGTGCTGTGAGACCAGCTGTTGGTGAGGCTTGTTGTCACCATCGGTGCCTTGGCTTCGATGCGTGTCCTCAAGCGTCCTCCTTCATGTCTGCCCCAGGGTTCCTTGGGGCTGCAGGTGCCTTTGGGGTCCCACAGGCTGCCTGGGAGCCGTGGGCCGAGGGCTGGTGCAAACACTGTTAATGGTTTGGAAATGTCAGCTCATACCTTCTGATTTCTGCTTTGTGTGTGTGCCTGCACCACAATGAGAGGTCACACACCATGTTTCCACATGCATCATTTTTCCACAGGGCTCATCATTCGGTGCAGAGGGAAAACACACAAGCGTGTTAATACTACATGAGCTATATACAGTAGAAGAAGAGAGAGATCAATATGAGATCTCAGCCTGCAGAAGGCTCCGGGGAGACCTTCCAGCCCCTGCCAGGCCCTCAAGGGGCTCCAGGAAAGCTGGGGAGGGACTCTGGGTCAGGGAGGGGAGCCGTGGGACGAAGGGGAACGGTGTGACGCTGGAAGAGGGGAGACTGAGATGAGATCTCAGGCAGAAATTCTTTGCTGTGAGGGGGGTGAGCCCCTGGCCCAGGTTGCCCAGAGCAGCTGTGGCTGCCCCATCCCTGGAGGGGTTCAAGGCCAGGTTGGACGGGGCTTGGAGCAACCTGGGCTGGTGGGAGGTGTCCCTGCCCAGGGCAGGGGGTGGCACTGGATGGCCTTTAAGGTCCCTTCCAACCCAAACCATTCTGTGATTCGATGTAAAATAGATATTTTATTTTATTTTATTTTATTTTATTTTATTTTATTCTTTTCATTTCATTTCATTTCATTTCATTTCATTTCATTTCATTTCATTTCATTTCATTCTATCTCGAATTAGACAAAACCAGATATTACCAGGTGCTCGAGAACCCTGTGCAGCCCTGAGCCTGGGAAGCACCCTCTCCTCTCCTGCAGGTGTTTGTTTATGTGTATGCTCGCGCTGGCAGTACGTCTACCCACGGGAGACAACAGTATTTTTCTCTCCAGCGTTACCTGCAGAGTGTGTTCAGAAAGTCTTGCCCAAACGGGGTGCAGCAGTGAACACCCCCCGCGCACCCTGTGGTTGCTGCTGTGGTTGAATCAACATTTATTGGCTTAGAATTTGGCAAATGCATCATTGAGACTTTGCTCTTGACTCAATCTTTCTTCTTTTCCTTCCCAAAGCTTCCGTCCATCGCGCCCATGGTGTCAGTGCTCCTTCTGGGGTTTGGGTTCCGCAGCGGTGGTTGCTACCGTTCTCCACACCTTTGGTGCCTGGTTTCCACCGGGGCCTGGGAAAGCTCCGTCAGGGCTCAGGCCGTGTCAGGTTCTGCCCCAAGCAGAACGGAGTCATCCTCCACAGAGGGATTCAGCTCTTCATGCAGGCCGGGCAGCCCAGAGAGGCTCGGGCAGGTCTGCTGGCCCCTTCTAGACCTGCTCAGGTGTCCTCTCCACTCATGAGAGATATGGCCACCTGAGGGGGACAGTGGCCACAGAGAGATGTCCCAAGAAATCATCCATAAGGAGATCGGGTTCTTTCTTTCCTCCTAGAGACGTAATCCTGGGGGCCCTCGTACCTCCCTTGGCAGCGCTGCCGGTCCTGTGGCAGATGTTGCACAGAAGGTTGGTGTCGAGGTCGGCCGGGAGCTGCTTATTCATTCCTCTTCCAGGCCAGGAGTGAGAGGTGCAGCTCTCCTCGCCCAGGAACTCCATCCCAGGTCAACCCATGAGTTTTTCTCACTTTTTTGCTTTTCCACTTCTCTCCCCCATCCCACTGGTGGGGAGTGCACCAGCGGCTGGTGGATGCCCCGTTGCTGTCCCCACCAGTGGAGCTTCTGGAGCTCATGGGATCCCAGTGCAGCTCCTGGAGCCCGTGGGGTCTCAGTGTGGCTCCTGAAGCTGGTGAGGTCCCAGTTGGGTCCCAATGTGGTTCTGGAGCCTGGGGGGTCCCAGTGGTGTCCCAGGGTGGCTTCTGGAGCCTGTGGAGTCCCAGTGGGGTCCCAGGGTGGCTCCTGGAGCCTGTGGAGTCCCAGTGGGGTCCCAGGGTGGCTCCTGGAGCCTGTGGAGTCCCAGTGGGGTCCCAGGGTGGCTCCTGGAGCCTGTGGAGTCCCAGTGGGGTCCCAGTGCAGCTCATGGAGCTGGTGGGATCTCACTGAAGTTCCTGCAGCCTGTGGGCTCCCAATAGGGCTCCTGGAGCCCAGGGGATCGCAGTGCAGCTCCTGCAGCCTGTGGGGTCACAGTGGTGTCCCAGTAGGGCTCCTGGAGCCCATGGGGTCCCAGTGGGGTTCCTGGAGCCCGGGGGGTCCCAGGGGGGGTCCCAGTGTGGCTGTGGCAGCCCCAGCAGCCCGGGCAGGGCAGCCCTATGGTGCTGAGCAGTGGCGTTCCCAGCATTCAGGGTTTCTCGAGAAGGTGATTTTCAAGCCTTCACTGAACCGAAAACTTTCAGATCCTCCTCCCGGCGCTGAGCGTGGCGGGGTGCGGCGCTGGGGCTGGCCGAGCGTGGCAGCGCGAGCATGGAGGGGGCAGCCCGGCGCCCGCTCCCTGTCGCGGTAGGTCATCCGCGTGTGCGCTCACCAGCGCTCCTCACAATCATGATGGTTTCCAGGAACCACGTGTCACACGGGAGAGGGACATCCCCAGCCCTTCTGCGCCAGTGGTGGCAGGATGCAAATCTGGCCCACCTGTCTGCCCAGCCGTTCGAAAAAATTAGAAAAAATAATAAATTCAAGCGCTTGGGCACTTACTCTAAGAATATAAATGCAGATGGCGTGTCTGAAAGAGAAATGACAGTGAAAAAAAAGGTTCCTCGTCCCGCAGGGCTGGGTCTGTGGGTACGGGAGGGTGTCGGGGTACTGCCCCCCACACCCCGGTGCTGCATTTCGGGGACTCAGGGTCTCCCCGTGCTGCGAGGAGCGAGAACATCTGCAAAACCCACCCTGGGCCAGATGTGGAGGTGGTGGGTTGGGCCGGGTTTGCTGTGGGGGGTAAAATCTGTCCCCTCGCAGTTCAGGCAGACGTGTTTTTGGGGAGAGGAGGTGGGCGGTGAGGTCCTGCTCCAGCAATTCAACTCTTGTTTTTCCAAATAACAAAACCTCTAGGTGGCTTTTCACGTGCAGGCTCCCAGGGAGGTAGCTCTCCGGGGGATAACAGGAACACGTGCCCAGGTCCCGCAACACGACACAACCTGGGCACCAAGCTCCAAAACAGAAAATATTCCCCACCCTTCCCTGGCTCCCCCCGGGGAAAGGGGATCTCTGCCTCCTGCATGGGTGTCAACGCGGCGTTTTCTCCCCGTTTTCACTCTTAGCTCACGCACGGGATGGTTTTTCTCCTCAGAGCGGTCACCGAGGCTGATGCTTCATCTGGGGGGAGGCGAGGGAACGAGGCAGTTCCCCCGAGCGCGGCCGATTTCACGGTGCCAGGGCCCACGTGCCGGGCTGGCAGCACCAAGCCATGGGCAAGTGTCTTCTGCCACAACTGTATGCAAATTCAGGCACTCCTGCCGGCTTCTGTGCAGTTTCGGGTCGTTTTTTTAAGGTTTTCTTTGAGGTTTCGGTGCGGGGAGGGGAAGTTGCTGGTGTTGCATGTGCCTTTTCGAATGATTTTGCCCTCGAAAGATGTCATTTCCCTCCTGCAGCCCTGTCCCCTGCAGCCACCCCTGTCACGAGAACGTTTTACTCGCTTCTTTAAATCCCCCTATTATTAATACAGTTTCAAAATGACAATTTCACACATGACTGGGTTTTCATGTTAATAAGAATATCAGCTTGGGCCTGGCAGGGATTAACCGGAGATGGGGATGTCCCCGTGCCATCCCGGGCAGTGTCCCCGTTCCTGGGGGGGTCCCATGGGATGCAGGACCTTGCAGCAGGGCAGCGCTCCACGCCAGGGATGCTGCGGCGGCGCGAGGACCAGCTGCAGGACCACGGGGTGCTGGCGGTGTCACCGGCTGTGCGGGATGCTGGCGGTGTCACCGGCTGTGCGGGATGCTGGCTGTGTCACTGCCTGCATGGGATGCTGGCCGTGTCATCGGCAGTGTCACCACACAGCATCACCGCTGCGCTGGCCGGGTTGCCCCGGTAACTGATGCACGTCAAAGGGAGCAAACGATGAACAGGCTTAAAAAAAAAGGCGATAAATGGAATGGCACAAACAAGCCAGGTATTTGCTCAGAGGGGTTGTAGGGTTTTAATGCCCTTGGTGCGTAATTATTTACGAGCAGCTTTCCTTTAATCAACGGCAGCATGGGGACCGTGCTTAAATATAAATACAGTCACAGATCGTAAACCCTTGTGAGCAAAGCCGGGCAAAACCGATCGCTAACAACTTTGCAGTTGAGCAAGAGGGTTCAGAGGTTGTTGAAAGCCAGGAGTGGCTGCAGAGAATAACCAGGTTATTGAGAATAAAGCGGCACTGCACCCATTCAAAGCCGGTGCTGCGGGGAAGGGGGATGTCTTTGGAGGGTGGATGGTGGGATCCAGCCGTCCCCGAGGGCGAGGGGCCCGGCCGGGCTGCACAGCCTGGCTGCGAGCAGATGGAGGAGGGGCATGGGGACCCGAGCTCCCTGCCAGCGTCCTTCGCTACCCAGTGATGTGCATCACTCCACGGACACCACCTCGCTCCCTCTCCTGCTGGCACCCGGCATCCAGTCCTTAAGTGAGATGGTTTTTTTGGAAGCACAGAGCCAATAAGTGCCTGTTGGTAGTCTCCTATATTTATCTCCTCCTCATACCTTCGTCAGTCCTTCTCCTTTCCCTCAGGTTGTGCTCCGGAGCTTTGCTGGGGCAGCTGCTTCTTTGAAGCCAGCGAGCTTTGCCTGAGTGAATATTACAAAAGTTTCCTCTGAGCCTTCAAATGGCAGGGAAAAAATTATTCTGTGTTTGTTTGTGATGTGCTATGAAATTCAGCAGACTTTGAGTACATAGGCAGCAGCTGAAAGACCCTTGGGACCATCCCTCGCCGTCCGTGGAGAGCTGTAGGGGAGCAGCAGAAGCCTTCTCGAGGAAGGCACAGGGCGCCCACGGAGCAGAGCTGCTGGCAAGGCTCTTGGAGCTGCGTGGCAGAGACGGGGCGGGTTGGGCTGGAAGGAAATGTAAATTATAAAAAACAGCTTTAAAAAAGTCACTATTTTAGTAATAAATAAAAATATAAAAAATACATATAAAGTATATAAAAATATATGAAATATATAAAACTAAATTTAAAAAAGGGGATGGAGCTTCAGCAGGGCCTCGGTGGCAGCGCGGAGCTCTGGGGTTCTCCGTGCAGCCTGTGGGGAGGACGAGCAGACGCCGAGCGGTTGAGGGTCCTTCTGGAGCAGACGGCTGGGAAGGTCACTCCCTGCCTTCCTGGGGCTTTTCCAAGGCGGCTTTTGACCGGTGAGGCGGTAAGCGTACGGTATGGGTCGGATCCTGCGCCGGAGGCAGCATGGCTGTGGGTACCACAGCCCGAGGCGTGATGCTACGCGCCCGGCGTGCCGCCACCGCGGGGTCCTCCCACAACACCTCCCGATCATGCGTCACGTATTATTCAAATTGAGAGTGTTTTGGTGAAGCGTCTTTCCTCACGCTTGCTCTTTTTTTTTTTTTTCCCAGAATTATTTTTAGACTTTGACCCAAAAAAAAAAANAAAAAAAAAAAAAGTTAAAAATTTGGAAACTGTGTGTCTCGTGTCTCCCATGCAGGCGCAGGCAGCAGGCTCGGCACACTCCTCGCCCACCCACGGGGCCGGCCGCCCCATGCCCATGCCCGTCAGATCCACCTCCGCCGGCTCCACCCCGACGCACGTCCCGCAGGAGTCGCTGGCAGGAGACATGCAGGAAGCTTTCACACAAGGTGAGTATCTCACAGAGCAGAGCCACGTCTGGTGGTAGTCCTGCCATCGTCATGTAAAGAGGGGAGATCCAGACTAGACATAAGGATGAAATTTTTCATGCTGAGGGCGGTGAGCCCCTGGCCCAGGTTGCCCAGAGCAGCTGTGGCTGCCCCATCCCTGGAGGGGTTCAAGGCCAGGTTGGACGGGGCTTGGAGCAACCTGGGCTGGTGGGAGGTGTCCCTGCCCAGGGCAGGGGGTGGCCAAGATGGCCTTTAAAGGTCCCTTCCCGCCCAAGATATTCTATGACTCGATGACTCAATGTGCAACAGAAGCATACCTCGCCAATATTGAGACAATAATTACTAACTCCTTTCCAGTGCTCTAAACCAAATAGTTTGGGGGCACATTTTTAATCTTTACAACCCAATGAAATTATTTCTGTGATGATGATCTTCCCTCCAGGGAAGGGATCTTCCATCCCAGAAAGTTACGCCTGCAAGTAATTTTACAGTTAGACGTTAAAAACTCGTTGTATTTACAAATCTGGTGGTTGAACTGTGCAAGAGGAAAAAAGCAGTTTAATGACCAAAAGCAGGAAAACAAGCAGCCCTTTTATCCAGAGTATTTAGCTAAGAGCTACTCACCTCTCTGCTGGTTATGAGGCAGAAGGGAAGCTGAAATTTTGCAACGCAGCTCAAGGCTGCTCCTGGCGGAGCGGTTGGCTGGCGTGAACATCTGCGGAATGGCTCCCTCGCCCTGCTGGGGACACAGACGGGCAGCAGCCCTGTGGGGAGAGGGAGAAAAAAGTGCTGAACATGGGAAATGGAGAGAGAGGAGAGGAGAGGAGAGGAGAGGAGAGGAGAGGAGCA
>VYZM01016390.1:12858-37983 GCA_013398915.1 Dromas ardeola | reverse complement strand
GAGAGGAGAAGAGAGGAGAAGAGAGGAGAAGAGAGGAGAAGAGAGGAGAAGAGAAGAGAAGAGAAGAGAAGAGAAGAGAAGAGAAGAGAAGAGAAGAGAGGAGAAGAGAGGAGAAGAGAGGAGAAGAGAGGAGAAGAGAGGAGAAGAGAGGAGAAGAGAGGAGAAGAGAGGAGAAGAGAAGAGAGAAGCAGAAGGACAGATAGGACAATGAACTTTTTCTTGCCCCAAGGGTTGTATCTTCTTCTTTTGCACCTTTTCTACATGTTACTCCCATCCACGTTGGAAAAAATACCACTTTCTGGGCTAAACTCGTTGCTGCCAACTGCTCGGTCAGTAGACATGAGAAGTGCTGGGTTATCAGGTAGCTTCAGCTCTATTCCTCTCTCCACCTCGTCCTCCGGTTCTTTGGTGAAATCGGCGTGGTTGGATCAAATGGGTAAGCCGTCCATTTGTGAATAATACAGCTTATGGCGTTTTGTAGAAAATCAGGGCAGCAGTTGACATACATATTTTTATTCCCCCAGTCCTGTAGGTAGTGTGAGTTTATACTTAGCTGCTCTTGCTTTTTTTAAAAAAAAAAGTTTTACAGTCACGCGTTTCAAAAAAGTCAAACTTTTCCATGTCAAAGCCATTGTTGGCTCAAGAAGGGCTCCAAAATATAAAGACAACCAGATGAAATGGAAACTTGTTCGGCTCAGTGGAGACCACTGCCTCTTCCTCGGATACCGAAGAGGCTTGGCTGGCTGGCGATGCTGGAAGGCGGCAAGCAAAGACATGACTGTCAGTCTGATGTCAAGAAACTTGGCACATACTTTTTTTACCTTCAGGGACCATCTCACTGCAGAGCAGGGGGAAATTAGTTATTTATTCTTCAGTCCTACCTGCTTCAACTCTGCTCATGGTGAAGGAAGCCGCTCCCAGTAGGAACAAGTGTGCATACTCCATTTCTCAGGAGCTGTGTCTCTCGGGTTTTATGCACTCTTTTTCTTCTCTTTTGCTCGTTTTGGTCCATAACTCTTCATCTTTAGTACTCCAGAAGCATCCTGGGGCGTAGAGCTGGCAGCAGGACCTGGTACGGCTGGTATCTCTCAGACAGGGAGATTGTTTCTGAACACGATCCACGTTTCTGGACATGGACATCCACTCATATTTTATATTCGTCTTATTGACAATAAAAGAAAGAAGGACAGAAAGTCCACCTCTCCTTGATGCACTGGCAAGGACTTCACCTGTTTGCGGGCAGAGACAACAGCCGGGCAGTAACTCTTCATATGAACCTCTTGGCTATCCATGGGAAATCCCAGTGGGTGTTGGACATCTCAGGGCCTGTAGTGCCAGGGTGCTGCCGCTTCTCGTGTCTGTTGGCCCGTTGCAGTAAACAAGAGCCTTGTTGCAGAAGCCAGGTTGTTTATTTCTTTAAAAGATGACAAATTGTATCATATGGAGTCACAAAACTGGAGGTGGTGTTTTCTCATCCTGGGTAGGGAAGATCGTGAATATTAGTGTCAAATACCTTTGTCAGATGGACGATCTCCTTTTCTAAACAAAGAAAACATGAAAATAAACTTCCCAGAACTAATGATGTATCTCAAAACCAAGCAGATTTTAAATAAGAATTTGCATTGGTCAGCTGCTCATTGGATATATCCTTCTAGAAGAACCTTCCTCGCCTAAATGAGCTGCTGTCAGGAGAAGGTGAGGAAAGAAGATACAAAGTGATAGCAGAGGAGCAGGAATTATCAGTGACTACTTTTAATTGGTATTTAATTCCTGGAGTGCTAGAGCAAGGACTGACAGCCCTTAGCCCCAGTGTACTCAATAGAGGGAAAGTTCTCCAGAACTTCAGCTGGTGAGCAGGTCAGGAGATGGAGGTCGTCCGACCGAAAACGCCAAGTATCTACAACTCATCTGGGAGAAGGATATGTGTTTTTCCAATCCCATCGGTAGGAACAAGCTCCTCATCTCTCTAAACACTTCCAGAAACGACAGCAGAAGCAGGCATTTCCAGGGAGGCAAGATGCCAAATACCAGAGGCACAACACTCCATCTGTTGCTGTGGGTGGTCCAGTCGCCTCCTCTTCATCTCTACAGCAAGTTTGATGGTACAGCCGAGAGCTCTCAACTGATTTCTTTGGCAGCTGCCTCTCCTTCCCCCCTTTTTACAGATTGCCTTTCTTTTTCCAGGCTGCGTAAAGTGGAACAGCAGCGCAATGAGTCCTACCAGTTACTGGGAAAATCTGCTCTATCTGCTTCATCATTTTCCCCTTTCCTTTCTTAATTAGGAAAGCACAAAGAGATGAAATGATCTCCTTTCTGCTGCTAGGAGTAATGAACACATGATTATAGTAGTACATTAACCGTCCTACTGGATTTTTTTTCATTTTACAGTGTTGCTTTGGCATCCAAGTTTGCTCTCTATCCATCTGCATTTTCCTTCGGAGATACAGGCAAAAGCCGTGACAAAGCAAACTCCTCTCCGCACGCTTTACAATCACCAGAGCTGTCTTCCTCAAACTCCTGGCTCGGGGAGAAGCTGATGTAATTAATCAAGGGCTCATTCATGCCCGTTACCTGAATGACTGGTTCGTAAGGGGATAGTCTTCGTCAGGACCTGTTGATATTGCCCAAAGTGAAAACTTGTTTTTTTCTAGGTTTTTAACACCTGACAGCGTCTCAAATCTATGTTGCAACGAACCAGGTGTTGTATAAAACTATTCAGGGCTGGGCTGAACTCTTGTGCAGCCGCTGCATCCCAACAGCTCGGTGCCAATGGTGGTGGTGACTCCCCAGAAGCAAAAAAATCTATAGGCAGAGCCTGAAATATGCTTATTTTATGGGGTTTTTTTTTAACAAAACCATTTAAATTATTTTTGCTAACTTTTGCATATCAATCAATTATAAAATGTCATGGTGGGAGAGAGGAGGAAACGGGAGTGAAGATGTCGGTGCTGTTCCACCTCCTCCTGCCGTGACCTGGAGCGGGCAGAGATGCCACCGTCTGCTCTTTCCTCCCAGGGCACGAGTCTTCTGCAAGCGTCCCCGTCAGTGCGGGGAGGTCTAGAGAAGGAAACCTTTAAAGAACTGAATCTTTAAAGAATTGATCTTGATCATATAGTCTTAAGATTAGATAAGTGTCCTCCATAGGTGATCTCTTTATCTTCCACTTGGCCAGAAGGAGAAAGCAGTAATACGGTATTAGAATAAAACGCCCTGATGGGATTCCATTTGAAGTATTCAGATAGAGCGGCCACCATCTAATTAGAAAACTAATGTTACTGTTGATCATCTTGAAAGAGAAGGAAGCAGTCGCTCAGGATTTCGCAGGTGCACGTACGATCCACCCCTGCCAACAGAAAGGTGGAAGTTCCTCATGCAATAACCACGGAGATGTCTTTTCTCTACTACTAGAAAAATTCTTGCAAGAAAAAATGGCCAGCAGACTTCATAATAAGTTTCCTGGAATGATCCTTCCGGAAAGGCAATCTGCACAATTAGTGCTATTTCATATTAATCATGCAAAATCAGGCAAATTCAAGGCAAGTGGAGTACACAGGAAACAGGATAGAATGTCTATGTTTTCACATAATAAAATAATTGAATGCCACCAGCCAGGAGGGCTTTGGGTGGCTTCTGCACGTAGATGTCCAGACGAGCTCATTAACGTTATTCATCTCTTTCACGGGGGAGACAGGCTGGAATTTTACAACCTTTCACTCCCCAAAGTAATGCCAGGATGAGCAGTGGCCATGCTTCACCGTCACGGGCAGTGACAGGACTCAGGACATCTAGAGACCTGGATAAAGTAGAGACCTTCATCAGGTCAGAGGTGCAGAGGAGACCCCCTAAGTCACATGTCCCAGGCTTGTTGGCCAAAATCTGCATTTTTTCTTGGGAATCACACACTGTGCTGCCTCAGGAGCGATGCTGGTCAGCTGGGAACCTAACCTGGAGGAGAAAGATGCTGATGGAAGGCGCGGTGGCTCGGTACCATGCTCTGGCAGCGCTCAAACAGCTAAAACCCATAGGCGAGATGTAGGAGCTCTGACAGCCCCCGGCCAAGGACAGAGTGAAAGCCAGCGCGGCGTGTGGGAGATGAAAGCAGCGCATCTGGAATGGGAGAGGCACCCGACTTCAAACAAAAGCAAACGTGTCATGCACAGTTGTCGTTGCTGCAGTTCGGTACAGCTGCAAAACGTCGCATCAGATGTCCCCGGCCGTTCCACATGTGTCGTCTTCATGTCCTCGCTGGAGTACTGTGTCCAGCGCTGGGTCCTCAGCACAGGAGAGACACGGAGCTGTTGGAGCGGGGCCAGAGGAGGCCCCGGAGATGCTGGGAGGGCTGGAGCCCCTCTGCTGGGAGGACAGGCTGAGAGAGCTGGGGGGGTTCAGCCTGGAGAAGAGAAGGCTCCGGGGAGACCTTCCAGCCCCTGCCAGGCCCTCAAGGGGCTCCAGGAAAGCTGGGGAGGGACTCTGGGTCAGGGAGGGGAGCCGTGGGATGAGGGGGAAGGGTTTGACACTGGAAGAGGGGAGATTGAGATGAGATATTGGGAAGAAGTCCTTTGTTGTGAGGGTGGTGAGCCCCTGGCCCAGGTTGCCCAGAGCAGCTGTGGCTGCCCCATCCCTGGAGGGGTTCAAGGCCAGGGTGGACGGGGCTTGGAGCAACCTGGGCTGGTGGGAGGGGTCCCTGCCCAGGGCAGGGGGGTTGGAAATAGATGGGCTTTAAGGTCCCTTCCGACCCAAACCATTTTATGATTCTCTGATTCTATGGAATGTCAGGACGGGATCCCAAATGCTGAGATCTGGGGGCACCAGCAGGCACTTGGCATCAAAGCGGTGCCTCCTAGAGGCACTCAAAGCCTTAAAGCTCCCGGAGGCTGTGCCGGTGTGGAAATCTTGTACCTGTGTGGGACAACGGGATGCCTAAAGTCGTTTTCTGTGCATAGCCCTAGCACAGGGATGGCTGAGGTGGGGCCAATGAACCATTATGGGGACCTAGCAAAGCTTCAGTTTGGGGACATCAGCTCCGGAACCTGAAGGAACTGAGGCTGCAGATCACCTGCCTGGGTGGAAAACATGACGCCATACCATCGAAGTCTCCAAATAAAACCAAAACAGCGCAGTGCAGGAAGGTGCCAAGGGAAGGGGGGCTCAGTGGGGATAGGGAGTGGCGAGACTGCCGTCTCTGCGGCAGGAATATGGCTGGGTCTGCCAGAGGGGCTGGCACGGGGAACCAGAGGAGATGGCGAAGAAGGTCATTATTATCCCGGCACCAGCAAGAGGCAATAAGCATCATCCCCGCCACACTGCAGCTCCTGACACCCTCACTGATGGCTTTGATGGGCAGCAGCCAGTCTGATGGGTCATACACAGAACCCCAGCATGGCAGGGGCTGGAAGGGACCTCTGGAGATCATCCAGTCCAACCCCTGCCAGAGCAGGGTCACCCAGAGCAGGTGGCACAGGAACGCATCTAGGCAGGGTTGGAATGTCTCCAGAGACGGAGACTCCACCACCTCTCTGGGCAGCCTGTGCCAGGGCTCTGCCCCCTTTAAAGGCAAGTTTTTCCTCATGTTGAGATGGAATTTCCCGTGTTCACGTTTGTGCCCGTTGCCCCTTGTCCTGTCCCCGGGCACCACTGAGAAGAGTCTGGCCCCATCCTCTTGTCCCCCGCCCTTTAGCTCTTGCTGAGCATCGATGAGATCCCCTCTCAGCCTGCTCTTCTCCAGGCGGAACAGCCCCAGGGCTCTCAGCCTTCCCTCAGCACAGAGATGTCCCAGTCCCCTCAGCATCTTGGTAGCCCTTTGCTGTCCCCTCTCCAGCAGTTCCCTGTCCTTCTGGAACCGGGGAGCCCAGCACTGGTCCCAGTGCTCCAGCTGTGGCCTCCCCAGGGCAGAGCAGAGGGGGAGGATGACCTCCCTCCACCTGCTGGCCACGCTCTTTTTAATGCATCTCAGAAGACCATTGGCTGTATTGACCACAAGAGCACGTTGCTGGCTCCTTCACAGATTTTGGCCCCTCACCAGCCCCAGCCGTTCCTGGGGAGCCATGGCGGAGGTTCAGGGAGCTGATGGGGCGAGCGGGTCCCTTAAGCAGGGTGTCGCACAAGATGTGTGTCCAGACTGGAATTAGGCAGCGTCACGGTGGGTGACAGCAAAGTGCCACCAAGGGAGAGGATCGCTTCCTCCAGTGATGCAGGAGGAAAGCTTGGCTGAGTGGGAGTTATCTTCTATTCCCCTCAAACCTCAGCAATATCGATTGCAATGGAGAGGCCGGCAGCGATAATGAGTGCACAGAGAGCACGGACGAGCTGTGCCATGGCCATCACCCAGCAGCCCCTGCCATGGGGAGAGGAGCATCTGCCCTTGCGCTGCTGTCCAGGGGAAGAGCAGTGTGACAGCTAATTAGCCACACAGGCAATCAGGCGGCCGGGCAGCATCACCATCTCTCGCTAAGCCGAGCTGCTGAGCTGGGGCTCTGCCGTACGCCGGGGTGACTGAGCTCCATCCTGGGGAGGGCACCGGGTGGGGACCGGGGAGGGATACGTGGCCGAGCATCGTGGCGCAGGGAGGTGGGGCAGCGGCGGTGCGACACGTGCGATTCCCGCTGTCTGTGTGTCTGCTCTGCCCCCAGGTACGAGGAGGAACCTCCGCAATGACCTGCTGGTAGCAGCCGATTCCATCACCAACACCATGTCGTCGCTGGTGAAGGAGCTTCACTCAGGTAAGAGTTAATTTCATGGCACATAGAACCATAGAATCCTTATGGTTGGAAGGGACCTTTCAGATCATTGAGTCCAACCATCGACCCAACGCTGCCAAGGCCACCACTACCTCATGTCCCTCAGCACCACGTCTGCCCGGCTTTTAAATCCCCCCAGGGATGGTGACTCCACCACTGCCCTGGGCAGCCTCTTCCAAGGCTTGACAACCCTTTCCATGAAGAAATTGTTCCCAATATCCATCCTAAACCTCCCCTGGCGCAACTTGAGGACGTTCCCTCTTGTCCCATCACCTGTTCCTGGGGAGAAGAGCCCGCCCCCCCCTGGCTACCCCCTCCTGTCAGGGAGCTGCAGAGAGCGAGAAGGTCTCCCCTCAGCCCCCTTTTCTCCAGGCTGAACCCCCCCAGCTCCCTCAGCCGCTCCTCACCACCCTCCTGCTCCAGACCCCTCACCAGCTCCGTTGCCCTTCTCTGGACACGCTCCAGCCCCTCAAGGGCTTTCTTGGCGTGAGGGGCCCAAAATGGGCGCAGCAGAAAAAGGAGAGTTTGAAGCCACAAGTTGGAGATTTGTCTTTAGGTTTATTTTTTATAAAAGCGTAATGCGAGATTGTGCGTTCATTTTTTCAATGGAAAATAGCTTTTATAGCTAGCAGCACAGAGAACTCCAGGTACCTTCTGAACAGGCTCTCCATTGATTTTATCACTAAGGCAGTGCTCTGCGGTTACAGACCTGGCTGGTCGCACCGTAGTGAGTCATGAAGCAGACTCACATCTCGCTCGTGCTGATCCGTGCACGTCTGACAGCCCTGGGCAGCTTTTCCAGCAGCCTGCAGGCATGTCCTGGGGTGCTTAGGAGGCAGAAGAGCCACTTCCCAGCCCCGCTTCTGGAAATTGGAGCTCCTTGACATCCCAAGCCAGAAGCCAGGGCAGATTTGAGTGAGTCTTCCCAAACTATTGCTTAGTGACGGTGACACTTGAGTAGCAGGTGACCCCCCTCTGCAATGAATCCTCATCAGACACCAGAATCCCAGGCTGGCAGGGGCTGCAGGGACCTCTGGAGATCATCCAGGCGGGGTTTGAATGTCTCCAGAGACGGAGACTCCACCACCTCTCTGGGCAGCCTGGAAAAATGGCTTTTTCCATTTTTTTCCCATTATTATCTATCACAAATAGATTGTAAATGTACATGAGGCCAATGGCAACAAAGAACTAAACCGCGATGTGGAAAAAAAGGTAATTACTCTCTTCGTGCCTCTTTACTGTGTCAGTGGAGGTGAACACCCTGATGGGACCAGAGCCACTTCTGCTGTAGCCCAGGGATGCGTCCTGTGTCTCTCGAGCTTTGTCGGGGATGGAGAATGCGATCGTTTAGAATTCCAGCAGCCCGTCTGTGGGCTGCCTTCTCTTTTAAGAAAGAAATGAAGCATTCTGTACGCAGCCTGAACCTCGCCGCTTCTGTTTCGCGCCTCCCCCAGCCCCTCACTGTATCCGGTAGTTGCATCCCATAATCCCACCCCCCCATAAACTTATCAAACTCCATGTTAAAACCAGGTAGGCTTTTTGTTCCCACTGCCCTTAATGGAGAAGTCACAGTTATAAACCAGGTTGATCTTTTACTGCTCCGCAGTAAATTTTCCCAGCCCAAGCCCCGCGTCTCGGCTGCGGGGGCAGCTGCGAGTTAATAAAGTCTTTCATGTATGACAGCAGCATCGCCGGGGCCACTGCGGGGAAGGGCCCTGTGTTTCGTCAATAAATCACCGAGCTCGAGGCGCGCAGCTCCCTTCCCCCTGGGCTGAAACCCGGTGAACAAACCCGCTGCCCAGAACAGATGTGTGCAGTAATTTTTTATTTTTTTTTTGCTTTTAATAGAAGAGCGGGTTTGCAGGGGTACGGCTGAGCGCAGGGGCCGGGGCACAGGTGGAGCATCGGCCAGACCCGCGGCTCTCCTGCCCTCCCAGAGTCCATCAGCCGCAGCCAGCCCGGGGTTGTGCCACTGACGGCGCTTCCGGGCTGGTGCAAAGCAGTTAGGGTTCACAGGGGAGTGAAAGTGGAATTAATTACAGTCTCCTACTTGAGGATGTGCAGCTACTAAAGAAGGCTCCCTTGAAAGTATCTGAAATCATTTCATTTGTGTAAATTAGGAAAAGCATGAGTTATCCTCAGCTGATGAGAGTCAGTGGGATTTAAGGCATATTGTCCCGGCGGTGAGCTGTGAGAATAGACACCTCCTCCAGCCCCGGGCTCCCCGATATAGCTGCAGGCATTGTGTTTGGAGCGGGCTGCGCCACACGCTGCTGCACCACCCACGCGCCGCACCTCTGCACCAGCCCAGAAACCACGTTCCTTGGGGATGGCGACGCTGCTCGGGGCTCCCCCTCCCTCGGTGGGCTCCCAGGGATGCTCCGGCCATCCCCCTGCTCCTGAGCTGACAGTCGGATGCCCCTAGAACCACAGAACCGTAGAATTGCCCAGGTTGGAAGGGACCTTTCAGATCATGGAGTCCAACCATCGACCCAACGCTGCCAAGGCCACCACTACCCCATGTCCCTCAGCACCACGTCTGCCCGGCTTTGAAATCCCTCCAGGGATGGCGACTCCACCACTGCCCTGGGCAGCCTCTTCCAAGGCTTCACAACCCTTTCGGGGAAGAAATTGTTCCCAATATCCATCCTAAACCTCCCCTGGTGCCACTTGAGGACGTTCCCTCTTGTCCCATGGCCTGTTCCTTGGGAGAAGAGCCCGACCCCCCTGGCTACCCCCTCCTTCCAGGGAGTTGCAGAGAGCGAGAAGGTCTCCCCTCAGCCCCCTTTTCTCCAGGCTGAACACCCCCAGCTCCCTCAGCTGCTCCTCACCACACTCCTGCTCCAGACCCCTCACCAGCTCCGTTGCCCTTCTCTGGACACGCTCCAGCCCCTCAAGGGCTTTCTTGGCCACCTGGGCACACTGCTGGCTCACACTCAGCCGCTGTCGACCAACACCCCCAGGTCCTTTTCCACCGGGCAGCTCTCCAGCCACTCTGCCCCAGCCTGGAGCGTCCATGGAGTTGGTGTGACCCAAGAGCAGGACCCAGCACTTGGCCTTGTTGAACGTCACACCATTGGCCTCGGCCCATGGATCCAGCCTGTCCAGATCCCTCTGTAGAGCTTCCTACCCTCAGGGAGATCGACAGTGCCGCCCAACTTGGTGTCCTCTGCAAACTGCCTGAGGGTGCACCCGATCCCCTCCTCCAGGTCGTCGATAAGGACATTAACCAGAACTGGCCCCAACACCGAGCCCTGGGGAACACCACTGTGACTGGCCACCAACTGGACTGAACTCCATTCACCACCACTCTCTGGGCCGGGCCTCCAGCCAGTTTTTGCCCATCCTGGTGCTGCCCAGGGGACGCCGGCACCATTTTCAGTCCAAATGAGCTCAAGAAGATGCTGATCTCCAGGGAGCAGGCGCGATGCTGCTGGGGGTGGCTCAGCCCCTGCGGTGGCGGGAGGCAGGGTCAGGGCCCAACATAGCTGCTGGGCTGCAGGTCACCTCTCTTGTTACTCAAAACGCATCTGGTTTTGTCAGTGATCTCTTCTGCACTCACTGGGTAGCCATCGCTGAGCAGGCAGAGGTTGTGTGACTCCCAGATGTCTCATTGGTCCTGCTGTCAAAGCAACAAAGAGAACAAATGTTTATAAGATCCCCTTTGATCAGATCAACGCGAAATGCTTCGCTTTTTCAAATTGTGCCTTTTATTGCCAGGGTTTCTCCCTTTCTTTGCTCTCAGCAGCATGTGAAGTGGGCAGAAGTGATATCACTGCTCATAACAACTGTTACCTGTTTACACAGGTCTCATTGAAATGTTGCGCGCGGAGATAGGAGCCACCATCTGCAGAAGAATGTGACCTTCTGCTCCCGCTCTCTACTGCATAAATACAAGCGTGGCCATAAATTCTTTTCAACTTAACCGGAGTTAAATATAATGAACCACCAGCTCTCAGACATAAAACGAGCACCTGTCTCTGGGGGCACAGCCTGTCACCAGCTCGGTGGCTTTGCCCCCATGTGAGCATCGCTGTCACTGAGCACCTTGCATGGGCAAACCCCGCAATGCCTGGAGGGACCCTCCCCGTTTTCACCTCACCGTAAACTAATTCCATTTTTCTTCCTCAGATTTGACCTCAGTCTAAAAGTTGTGACTTCCCACGGTGTATGTTGTGCAGTTCTTCACTTCTTACGGCGTTAAAATAAGACAAGGGACTTTGGTCCTAATACTACCTGGGTCAGGTAGTAGTCCACTAGTGGTCCAATCTTTTGGACAATGTAGAGACTGCTTCCAGCTACAACCTCTAAACATCCGTTCAGGATGAAGCAGGGACTGTTTTGCCACCAGCAGTAAACAGGCACCGTGCCATAGAAAGGGTGGTGATGCTTCCATCCAGGTTCACGGAATCACAGAGTGGTTTGGGTGGGAAGGGACCTTAAAGATCACCCAGTGCCACCCCCTGCCCTGGGCAGGGACACCTCCCACCAGCCCAGGTTGCTCCAAGCCCCATCCAACCTGGCCTTGAACCCCTCCAGGGATGGGGCAGCCACAGCTGCTCTGGGCAACCTGGGCCAGGGGCTCACCCCCCTCACAGCAAAGAAGTTCTTCACAATATCTCATCTCAGTCTCCCCTCTTCCAGTGTCAAACCCTTCCCCCTCGTCCCACGGCTCCCCTCCCTGACCCAGAGTCCCTCCCCCGCTTTCCTGGAGCCCCTTGAGGGCCTGGCAGGGGCTGGAAGGGCTCCCCGGAGCCTTCTCTTCTCCCGGCTGAAGCCCCCCAGCTCTCTCAGCCTGTCCTCCCAGCAGAGGGGCTCCAGCCCTCCCAGCATCTCCGGGGCCTCCTCTGGCCCCGCTCCAACAGCTCCGTGTCTCTCCTGTGCTGAGGCCCCAGCGCTGGAGGCAGCACTGCAGGGGGGTCTCCCCCGAGCGGAGCAGAGGGGCAGAATCCCTTGGGTTCCCCTTGGGAGCCTGAACACTCCTCCTCCTTCCCCCCAAAGCCAGCTGTGCCTGATAAGCCAGTTCTTCCTTGCTGCAGGCAGGTTCCCCCGGTGTCTGTTCCCTCACCTGCTTGTCTCATGTGCACTTTTTTTCTTTTTTTGCCTTTGAAGCAGAGGAAGAAGATGAAGAAGAAATAGAAAAAATGCAGAATGGGAAGGACCGAGGTAAGGGGACAAACTGCGGTCTCTGAGCTGTGAAGCATTTTCCGATGTGCTCCTCTGAAGGAAGGAGCTGGGTTTGCCGACTCCGTTCGGAGCCCCAGGAGAGGGCTGTGAGCGCAGATGGCTCCGGGGGCAGCAGCCCATGTTGCTGCTGCTGCTGCTGCTCTCACCCCACCTGCAGACACGGCCCCGGTTGCTCTGCCCTCTCCGGTCACCACCACGCCACCTTCCAACATCTGCCATGGCTTGAGATGACGCCGTGGCCAGGGTTTCTTCGGCGTGTGTACTCAGCTTTCAGGAATGTTTTTCTTCCGGCAAAGGTCATGCACAGATCTTTGAAAGGTGTAAGAGGAGGAGGAGCCGCCCTCAGTGCTGTGAGAAATCCCATTCAGAGCATTCAGAGGAAAAAAACAAAGCGTGGGCTGGTTACCAGTGAAGATCCCGAGCGGTGGGACCCTCATCTGCCGAGCCACCGCCTCCTGCGACCTTGGCTGGACAAATGCAGCACTGGGTCCAGTTCTGGGCTCCCTGGTTCAAGGACAGGGAACTGCTGGAGAGGGGACAGCAAAGGGCTACCAAGATGATGAGGGGACTGGAACACCTCTCTGCTGAGGAAAGGTTGAAGGATTTGGGTCTTTCTAGTCTGGAGAAGAGCAGACTGAGGGGGGATCTTACCAACGCTTATAAATACTTAAAGGGTGGGTGTCAGGAGGATGGGGCCAGGCTCTTTTCAATGGTGCCCGGGGACAGGACAAGAGGTAATGGGCACAAACGTGAACACGGGAAATTCCATCTCAAGGTGAGGAGGAACTTCTTTCCTGTGAGGGTGGCAGAGCCCTGGCACAGGCTGCCCAGAGAGGTGGTGGAGTCTCCGTCTCTGGGGACATTCAAACCCGCCTGGACGCGTTCCTGTGCCACCTGCTCTGGGTGACCCTGCTCTGGCAGGGGGTTGGACTGGCTGATCTCCAGAGGTCCCTTCCAACCCTACCATTCTGTGATGATGCTGTGAAATGTTCGGCATCCCTCTGCTGATGGCCACCCCGTGTAGGCAGTGCCATGGGCTACGCGGGGTTTCACAGGAGGGTTCTTTCATCTCCACTCCCCCTGGGCTGCAGGTCTGGATGCTAATCCTCCCCAGACCACGTCTGCCTTTGGGGCAAGCGAATCCCGAACACGTGCTGGCAGAACGATCCCTGGGGCTGGAAGCGATCATCGCAGGGGTGGAACGCAGCCCCGAGACTCGCAAACAGCCGTGCAGCGCAGGGTTGAGTTGGAGGGGCTGCAGGAGACGCGTTCCTCCTGTCCCACCCCGCGGGAGAACGGAGCAGCGGCTCCCAGCCCTGCTCAGGGTGGGACCTTCCTCGGGGGGGCTCCTGACTTCTGCTTTCTACGTTTCAAACTGAAGTGCAAGAAACAGACTCGGACAGGTTTGAATCAGCCCAAGCATTTCTGTCTGGCTTGAGCCAAACCCAGTTTCAGCATCAACAAACCGGAACTTTTTACCCTTTTTTTTTGGTGAACGCACGTTTTCCCTCTGGCTGAGGCAAAGGGGCAGGGCTCGCGTTTCTCACCCAAACGGCCTGTTTTCCTGCCCAGCAAGTTCTGCAAAAGCATTCAGGTGTTTGGAAATGCTTTGCTTCCTGGTGGCTTGTCCATCACTATTAGACATTGTAAGGTTGTAGGAAAAAGTGCAGTAAGTTTGATTTTGGCTAAACCAGGAGTTTTCAAGGCAGAATCGCACTGGCTCGAAATCACAGGGCTCTCTTTGCCCTAGAACATTCCTCTGCAGTTAAATATTTTAGATGCTTAGCAGATGACCCTTCTGCTTTTTTTCCAAATGTGCATTGTATCTTGCATGGGAAATAGGGAAAGGGGGATTTTGAAGAGCTGAAATATGATGAATGGTAGCGGGGACGTAGTAAGACAAATTCGGCTCTGTTACTCATTGCAGCAACATCGGAGTCGGGGGGGGGACGGATGGAGACGTGTAACCAAAAGCAGAACTTGGTCCAAAAGCCTTTGTGTGGAATGTAAATATTATCTCTGCCAGAGAGTAAGTGATTTCTTAATGCTGCGACGTTAGTGAGATAAAAATCTGGCAGAAAAATCGAGGAGCGATCGATCCATCAACTGCAGTCCTCCTGCGGAGCGTATACGCCAGGGGAGCTCCTCCAGGCACCGAAGCACGCGTGGCCATGGGGGGTGAGTCCGGCCATGGGTGGCTCTGCCCCACGTCACCAACAGGGACCCATGGCCGGGATGCTCCAACGCCGAGCTCTGCCTGCCCCGGCTTCATTCTTTGCACAGTGACTGTGTGCACATCCCCACCTCAGCAAAGCTCTTCCATTCCTTCCATCCGGAACAGACAAGAGGAAAAAAATCACTTGCAGCCTGTGTATTCCCCAACATCTGCACCAGCACAGACAAGGGAGACGCCGGTCCTCGCGGGGACGCTGCTGCTGCGATGTGTTTCCTAGGGAGACAGCATCACCCTTGGGCTTCCTCACAAGTTTCTTCACAAAGTTACGTCATATTTCTCTGTGCCCCAATTAATCAACCTCAGGACTTGCTTCCCCAGTGGAGAGGCTTACGTCCGTACGCTGGATATAGCAGCGGCATGGTACGACTCTAGCAGGATGAAATCATTCGGGAAGACTCCAAGTTGGCTGCGTCTTTTGTGGTTAGGATTACAAATCGAGCGGCATCTCCAGAGAAGAATCCTGCACAGGTTTCCAGGCACAGAAGAGCACAGTCGGGAGCTGGCAAAGCCACGTCCATCCAGTCGCGTTAGACATCATCTTGAGTTACCCCGTCTTGAAACCTGGGATTACGTATCCATTCATGGCACGTGCACCAGGCGTTATTCCAGGTCGGACGCCTGCTTGGCCAGGGCTGTCCCGCAATCACTGTTTGCCGTGGTCCTGCTGCCTCTCTCCAAGACAGCCTGCTCCTGTTGGTGAGCAAGAGGTGGACCCTTGACAGCATCACCTGAAATGAGATTCTCCATGAGCTGCTCCCGTATGCATTGGCCATTTGGATTTATAACACCCAAACTGCTAGAAAAGGGATTAAAGTGCTGTGATCTTCTCGCTCAAACTGCCGGAAGGAAGGGCATGGTTTGCAGCCCCATAAAATTTTTTAGACAAAAATACCCAATTTGCAACACACCTGCCCACAGTGATAAAAACTGGAGTCCATGCAGCCATCTGTTCAGAGAATCATAGAATCACAGCATGTTTTGGGTGGGAAGGGACCTTAAAGCCCACCCAGTGCCACCCCCTGCCCTGGGCAGGGACACCTCCCACCAGCCCAGGTTGCTCCAAGCCCCGTCCAACCTGGCCTTGAACACCTCTTGTTCTTGGAGGACAGGACAGAGTCCATCCTCGGCAGGTTTGCAGATGACACCAAACTGGGAGGAGCGGGTGATACCCCAGAGGGTCGTGCTGCCATCTGGAGGGACCTCAGCAGGCTGGAGAAATGGGCCAGCAGGAACCTCCTGAAGTTCTCCCAGACAAGGAAAAGTGCAAATTCTGCCCCTGGGGAGGAACAACGCCAGGCACCAGGACATGCTGGAGGCCACCCAACTGGAAAGCAGCTTTGCAGGGAAGGTCCTGGTGGACACCAAGTTGACCATGAGGCAGCAATGTGCCCTTGAGCAATGAAGGCGAGTGGTGTCCTGGGCTGCATTAGGCAAAGCATTGCCAGACAAGGAGGGGGATCCTTCCCTCTGCGCGGCACCGGTGAGGCCACCCCGGGAGTGCTGGGTCCAGCACTGGGCTCCCCAGTCCAGGAGGGACGTGGGCAGGCTGGAGGGAGCCCAGCGAGGGCCCATGGTGACGATTAAGGCATTGAAGCATCCATCACATGAGGAGAGGCCGAGAGGACTGGCATCAAATCAGGGTGTATAAATAACTGATGGAAAAGAGTAAAGAAAACCGAGCCGGAGTCTTCTCAGTGGTGCCCAGAGCAAAGACACGAGGCGATGGGCACAGCGAAACACAGGAAGTTCTGTGTGAACGTAAAAAATGCTTTTTTGCCAATGAGGCTGGTCAAACGCTGGCACAGGTTGCCCGGAGAGGTTGTGGGGTCTCCGCCCTGGGAGATAGCCCAAACCTGATGGGAAATGGTCCTGAGCAGCCTGCGGTAGCTGACCCTCCTCTGAGGAGGGGATTGGACTGGGCAATCCCGGGATTTCTGGGATTCGGTAAGATGGTGAGCCCTTTTGTACCTACCTCGTATTTCAGGGGGCTTGCCATTCACCCCAATGCTGTAAAGCTGTTTGCGGTCCCGAGAAGGGTTACCCATTAGGGCAATAAGAGATGGGGAGGGCAGATTTTTCACTTTACAGGAAATAAAATTACCTGCTTTCTAAACGTGCCTTTCTCCTGTGTTGCAGGTTAGACGGACGGCCGCAGGCTGCACAGGAATTCAGGTAAGGATGGATATGTTTTTTCTTCCCGTCTCCAGCAGCACTGCTCTGTAGTCGCTGTTGCCATGCACGGGACCAAGTCCCTGGCCACCTCCTGCCCTTGTCCTTTATCTCCTGTTTCTGCCCAAGGAGGGTTGTGCCCATCGCTCCACAACCGCCCAAAAGGATGCTGAGTTTTTTCTTGCTAAGGCCCAATTCTGCTCCTGCTGCAGACAGAGGGAAAACGTCATTAACTTCAGTGAGAACAGCATTATCTCCTATTTGATTAGTATTGCTTCTATACTGAGAGGCCTCAGCCAGGAAATAGGACCCTATTGTGATGGCCACTGTCCAGATGTACTAAAAATACAATCTCTACCCTCAAAGAGCCTGCGCTCTAAGTTATAATAAGGCACAACAGATGGATAGACAAACAGGTGGCTGGAGATAGCAGCAAGGAGAAAGCCTGAGCCCTGTGGTGACAATGCCTCTGGAGGACCTGAATAAGATCCGTATCGTGACCCATCTGAAAAGCTCGTAGGAGGGCACCGGATCGGGTTTCCACACTCCCCATGTACTCACTGTGGCCGTAGCCACAATGCCCATCTTGCACCATTCCCGGTGGGAAGGAGGAGGGTTCTCCTGGCAGAAAAACATAGCGTGGGCACACTCATAATTAGCCAGAAGGGGATGGGGACGGGCGTGGTACGTCCTTCTTTCTAGGACCTGTCCCTTTACACTGTAGCGTGGTCGGTTGTAGAAACCAGACAGCAGAAGATCTTTTATCTTTAACTTACCTGTTCAGCCCCAGCCCACAGCGATAGGTAGTTGCGATGGATCTGAAACCCAATTTTGCATGATAAAACCGCCACAGTTGTCCTCGAAAAGTAATTTGCAAAGGAGAAAAAAGGGTATTTGCCCTCTCTGCCTCCCTGCCATTTCAGCGCCAGATAGAGATAACCCAAAAGTGGCTTGAGAGTTTCGCTGGTGGTTTTTACATTAGAAATTCAAGTCCTGCCTCATCTGGGAAACAATCTGGTAACTCAAGAAGGAGTGAAATTATACCATTAGAGAGGAAGCCGGCAATGGAGAGCTGTTTATACTGGCTGTGTGTGGCTTTTTCTTAATGTCCCTTTAACTCTAGTGGCTTTGGAGAAAAGGATGGCTTTGACCCTGGTCACCCCTTAGCCACTGATGGGGAGATGAGAAGCTCCCTGTTCCCTGAGAAGCCCGGCAGTGCCTCCAACAACACCAAGCACCAGCGCTGATGAGTCCTAAATTAGAGATAACTGAAAATATGAGAGAGAAACTACTTTCAGGTTTCTTTATCCTTCAGAAAATGAAAGGACATGTCAGTGAAAGAAAAAAATCCCTTAAACTGTGGTGGTTCTTCTTCAAGTTCCTCACGTTCCCATTTGTGGTGTCAGGACCTCCTGAACCTTGCTGGTGGCAAGGTCTGGTCAAGCCAGACCGGTGGCTCCGGCCACCCTTCGGCTCCGATTGCCCACCGATGATGGAGGGGGCTGGGGTGGGCAGCATCATCAGGGGCCGTCTGTTCGCAGATCTTGGCTGTTCTGGGGGAAAAATGCCCAGCACCGACCTCACCTTGGCTTGCAAAGTCAAGTGTGTCAGCTCATGGACCCTCGCTCACAGTACCTGGGGACCTGCCACGGCACCATGCTCCTGATGTCCTGATGTCATTGACTCAGGAGCTTGGGTTCTTCTCCCAAGGAACAGGCCATGGGACAAGAGGGAACGGCCTCAAGTTGCGCCAGGGGAGGTTTAGGATGGATATTGGGAACAATTTCTTCCTGGAAAGGGTTGTCAAGCCTTGGAAGAGGCTGCCCAGGGCAGTGGTGGAGTCGCCATCCCTGGAGGGATTTCAAAGCCGGGCAGACGTGGTGCTGAGGGACATGGGGTAGTGGTGGGTTTTGGCAGTGTTAGATCGATGGTTGGACTCGATGATCTGAAAGATCCCTTCCAACCCAGGCAGTTCTGTTGTTCTGTGATTCCTCTGTTTCCCGCATTGTCTGGGGTCCGAGTTGAGGAGCTCTGGCGTTGGCAGGACACTTGATGGCCATGGGGGGTGCTGCACATTTGGTCGGCTCAGAGCTTGCCGGGGATGGCCCCAGAGATGCACAGCCCCAGCCAGAAGGTTGAGGAGATTGCAGCAGAGAAGCTTGGCTGCAGCCCCATGACCATGCAGGAGGTGATGTCCAAACCCGGGCAGGGCCAGGCTGGAGCTCTGCCATGCCGACGGCGCGTTGTGTGTTTCCCATGACACAGGCACGGAGGGTTGCGCTTACGACCGAGAGACGTCTCCCCATCCTTTGGAAGAGGCACGTTTCAGCTGACACATCCACCATCGTGCAACTGTGACCGATCTCAACCACCTGCTGACGAAAGCGGCTTCCTCCGAACCACCCGGAGGATTTTCCCCGTGGGCACCTGCCTCTTAGGTCATTGCATGTACTATTCTCCTCCATGTGTTTACTAACGGTAATCAGACAATGCCCCATCAAACTCAGCAATTTATGGGGGGTTTAAGAAAAAAAAAACCAAAACAACCACAAGGAAAGCTAATTCTCCCTGCTCCTGCTAAGTGTACTGATCTTTTTTGGTTTCCTCACACATGGTGTCATCATTGCGTCATGCGCCGTCATCTCCTCTTGCCTTCCGCCCCTTGGGATGCATGAAAAAAACGGGTGCAGAGCCTCCTTCACACAAAGGGGATTCTGCCTTCAAAAAACCCACCGTCTCGAAACCCCGCTGTCTGCCAGTGTCTGGTTGCCGTCGTGCGTGACGTCGCGTGTTGTCCCGGGCGTCATCGCTGGGGACACGCCACGGCAGGGACGGGCCACCGGCCGCCTGCTCCCGGTGTTCCGCGCTCTGCTTCTCTCCAGACTGTTAAAACCTTTCCCTTTACAAGCAGGGAATTGAGGGACGAGCGTTGCTGGGCTCAGATTGGCACCTCGGCCTTCATTTTCAGGAGTCGCGTTCGGTTTTGTTTAAAATGAAGAGAAACGCCCGAGCTGTGCCGTCCGGGGCTGGCAGCTCACCGCTCCGCCCTCGCTAGGCTTTTCTTCCCCAGCTGCTCAGAAAACATCGTAATCAGTTCCAATCACTGGTGATTTTTTTTTTTTTCGCCTTGGTGCTTAGGAATGTTATTTTTAGTGGAAGGAGCCGAGTGCCCTAATGCATCCATAAATATTTATCAAGGGTGATGAATAGAAAGGCGCGGTAAACCCCGAAACCAGCCCTCAGCTTTTCTCCCCGGCTGAACCCATGCGTGGCCTCGGCTCCCGGCAGGGAGAGATGGTGGGTCCCTGCAGCCCCCAGGAAGGGGGAAAAGAAACGGCCGCGGTGGCCCCAGGTTTAGTGGAATATAAATATTGTGAGTGAGCTGTCGAGAAGGAAAGGAAAGTGATGATAACCTGGTGCGGCGCCTCAGCTTTACCCTGCCAGAGCGCGCCCGTGGGGACCGGGAAGGTTTCGCGTGCATTTTGGGCTGGATTTGCTGAATTAGGACCGGCAGCAGCTTTGGCTGCAGCTACGGGGGGGTTGAGAGCCAAGAACAGGAATGTTTTGCTGGTGGCAGTGCTCGGGGAGCAGATGGAGGTGTTGGGCTGTGCAAGCACCGGGGTCGTCCTCCTGCTGGGTTTGCGTTGCGCCGGGGAGACCTCCTGGCACCTCCTGTGGGAGAGAGCCTGGGGGTCCCGGCCAAGCCCCCCAGTCGGGGGGCAGAGCTGTTGTGTCCTCCAGGGACTGGGTGCCTGCCCCGGCGGCAGTGCCAGCAACGGGGGACTGCTGGGGCGGTGATGGGAGACCCCAGGGCAGCCTGTGGGGTGGTGGGGTGGAAGTTGTCACCTCCTTAGAGGTGCCAGTGCCCAAAATGGGGCACAGAACAGGAAGGAATTTTGTGGATGACACCAAGCTGAGTGGTGGGGTGACACGCCTGAGGGACAGGATGCCACCCAGAATAACCTTGGTGAGCTCAAGAAGTGGCCATATGTGAACCTCATGGGGTTCAACCAGGCCCAGTGCAGGGTCCTGTCCCCGGGTCGGGGCAGCCCCCGGTGCCAGCCCCGGCTGGGGATGGAGGGATGGAGAGCAGCCCTGGGAGAAGGGCTTGGGGGTGCTGGGGGGGGGAAACGCTGGCCATGAGCCGGCACCGTGCGCTGGCAGCCCAGAGAGCCAACCAAGTTGGGGGGGTTCAGCCTGGAGAAGAGAAGGCTCCGCGGAGACCTTCCAGCCCCTGCCAGGCCCTCAAGGGGCTCCAGGAAAGCTGGGGAGGGACTCTGGGTCAGGGAGGGCAGCCATGGGACGAGGGGGAAGGGTTTGACACTGGAAGAGGGGAGATTGAGATGAGATCTTGTGAAGAACTTCTTTGCTGTGAGGGGGGTGAGCCCCTGGCCCAGGTTGCCCAGAGCAGCTGTGGCTGCCCCATCCCTGGAGGGGTTCAAGGCCAGGTTGGACGGGGCTTGGAGCAACCTGGGCTGGTGGGAGGTGTCCCTGCCCAGGGCAGGGGGTGGCACTGGGTGGCCTTTAAGGTCCCTTCCCACCCAAACCATCCTGTGATTCGATGGTAAGGAAGGGATGGATACACATCTCCTGTAGCCATTGGAGAAGCACGTTACGCAGGAAGCCTGGATCACAGTGGAGCATCACTTTTGCTGCTTTTTTTCCTCTTATTACTCACCCTGTGACTTTCCCTTCTCACTTTCGCTATCACCATTGCCAGGAGGCAAAGCCTCTGCCACAGCCGCCACCTCGGCCACCAGCGTCTCTCTGACCTGCGGTCTGGCCGCACTGGAGGAGGTGCTGGTGGCACCGATGGGACCAGCCACCACTGGCCACCACCGCTCTGGCTGCCCGAGCGCTTGGAGGGGAGATGCTGGGGACGCCCAGGGCTCCTGCAGCCAGCGCTGCTGGTGGCAGGGACGGTGACAGTCGGGGGAGTGGGGACATCTGGGCATTGTTTGGAAAACCTGGTGGGATCAACGGGGTTTGTACAGATGTAGCTGGGAGGTAGAATCATGGAACCGCAGAATGGTTTGTGTGGGAAGGGACCTTAAAGGCCACCCAGTGCCACCCCCTGCCCTGGGCAGGGACACCTCCCACCAGCCCAGGTTGCTCCAAGCCCCGTCCAACCTGGCCTTGAACCCCTCCAGGGATGGGGCAGCCACAGCTGCTCTGGGCAACCTGGGCCAGGGGCTCACCGCCCTCAGCATGAACAATTTCTCCCTGAGATCTAGTCTGACTCTGCCGCTGGTGTTTGTTAAGCGTGGCCCCGCGTGCCACAGCTCTGCGCTGCCTCCCCCACGGTGCCATTTATTTTAGCCGGCAAAGCGTTTTGGCAGGTGCTTGGTGTCACTGCAAGGCTGGGGCTGCAGCTCGCCGCTGGCTGCTGCTGGAGGACAGGCGCAGATGCTGGGTCCGAGCTGTGCCGTGGCCGGAGCGGGGGTCCCAGTGCCAGGCAGGATGCCCGGGACTGTTTTTCACCCCAGTAGCACCAGGAACCTCCTCCGGTGATGTGCTGGGACATTGTGTAGGGGAAAAACCACCCACCACCCCAGCTTATGGTTAACCTCAAAACCTGCTTATGAACTAGTGTTTGCCTTCGGAATAATCGCCTTAAACCCCCCGGGAGGAACGGTTCAGGCCAGGCTTTAATCTGTGTCCCCAGGCTGTGTCCCGCTGCGGCATTTCTGCACCCCTGGCCCCCGCGTGTGCGGGTGCCCGAGCCCGTGGTGCCATCCCGGGGGGACCGGCTGCTCCCCAGCCCCTCGCCCCGCTCCGTGCTCGGAGCCCGGGATGGTCCGTGCTCAGAGTCCAGGATGCAGCGTCCCGGGGGCTGCTGGGCTGGGGGCTGTGCCCGTGTGCGGGGCCCACACATGTGTGTATATGCACACGTGTGGGTCTGTGCACACGTGTGTGTCAATGCGCATGTGTGTGTGTCGATGCACATGTGTGTGTCGATGGACACGTGTGTGCTTGCCAGCGCTGCTGTGGGGAGATGCGATGGGTCAGAGCGTTGCTGTCGCTGCCTCTCGCTGCTGCCCGGCGTCTGCCCGCACCCCTGCGGCTGCCATTAAAAAATAACTAACCACAGATACCGTTCTTTCCTTTCAAATCTGGGGGGTTATTTCACATTTTTGGTCAGGAAAAGGCAGGACCATGCAGCAACACCCATGAAATCCGGATCGCAGTGAATTTGCAACTTCCCTCGGGGCAAACCCACCTGAACAAAAAAGCAAAATGCCACCTAAAAACATTTTCTCATGGGAAAGTTACCTGGCCAGAGCCATGTCCCTGCATTGGCATTCCCGGAGGGTGCCCCTGTGCCGGGAGTTAGTGCCAGGAGAGGGGAACCCCCAGTTCCATGGGGCAGGGAGCAGGGACGGGTGCCGTGCTGTGTGTCCCGCACCCGGCTGGTCTCTCGGTGACGTGCGAAAGGAAGGCAGCAGCTTTGGCCGCTCCTGTCTGGGGGCTCCCCAAAGAGCCCACGCAGTCGGGGTGTCCCCGGCATCAGAGCCCGGCAGTCGGGGGGCCAGGGACCGCACCAAGCCTTGGTGCCATTCCCTATTCCTGGCACCGCGTGAGTGCGGCCGCGGGCACGGGGGAGTGTGGGATGGAGCGGGAGCATCCCCGGGAGCCGTCGGCAAACCCACACTGCAGCCGATGCGCCACGTCTCTAAGAGAAACCTGTAAACTGGAAGCCATGTTCTGTCATCTGCCAAATATTTAATAAATTCATCTCATCCCTGAGGGGTGTCCTGTCCCTTCACCGCATGAAAAAGGCGGAGATGCTCATGAAAAAGGAAGCGGGGAAGGAAAAAAAAAAAAAGGTTTTTAATAGGAAACGAGTGCTCCAAAGCAGGGCGCAGGGTGAAAGCAGCTGCCGGTGCTTTGCCGTGGGTCCGCACGGAGCGGCAGAGCCGGGGGATTACCCGCATTTGTCATGGCCGCGGGTCACTGGCAGCAGACAGAGCTGCCTGTGTTCGGGGCTGCCGAACCCGCCGCATCTGTGCCATCGGCACGGCGCCGGCACCCCGCCAGATGTTCCCCCCCTGCAAACCCCAGCACATCTGGAGGCGGCGGAAAGGGCGAGGGCCGGGCTGGGAGGGCGGGCAGGCACGGAGGTGGGAGCATCCGCGCTGCAGCCCCCGTCCCCTTCCAACACCGCGTTAGAAACGGTACTGGGGCAGCTGGGGTTGGGGGAGCGGGTGCCAGACCCCCCAGCAAAGGACCGTACAGTGGTGGGGGCCCTGTCACCGCTGCAGACACGGAGCCGGTGATGGAGGGGGGTTCGTGGCCCATCCAGCCCCGGGACACTGGGTTGGCAGCAGCTCGCAGCCCGCACCAGCTCTCCCATGGCGATGCCTGGCTCCCTGGAAGCATCACACCCGCGCCCAGACCCTCCTGCGACCGCTGCCGGGGGGTCCCCGGCTCCCACCGTCCCAAGGCAGAGCCAGTGCCGGCGGCGGGGCCAGGCCGCATGTGTGGAGAGGAAACCTTAGCCCCAGGAATCCGCAGCTTCACGGGCGCAGATGTGTCCCCTCCACTTCCTGGCCCCGATTTGGCACGGCGCTGCCCGGCTCCAGGCACTCATTTCTGTCAGGGATTAGGCACCTTGGTGGGAAAGACACGGACCCTTCCCACAGCCAGGGGGTCTCGCCTGCTGCCGGGCCTGGGTGGCTTCATGCTCCCCATCCTGCATCCCTGGGATGACTCTGCTCCCCATCCCGCATCCCTGGGGTGACTNTCTCGCCTGCTGCCGGGCCTGGGTGGCTTCATGCTCCCCATCCTGCATCCCTGGGATGACTCTGCTCCCCATCCCGCATCCCCAGAATGGCTCTGCACCCCATCCCACACCCCTGGGACAGCTCTGCTCCCCATCGTGCATCCCCAAGGTGGCTTCATGCTCCCCATCCTGCATCCCTGGGATGGCTCTGCTCCCCATCCCACATCCCCAGGGCAGCGCTGCTTCCCATCCCGCATCCCTGGGAGGGCTCTGCTCCCCATCATGCATCCCCAAGGTGGCTTCGTGCTCCCCATCCCGCATCCGTGGGAATGGCTCTGCTCCCCATCCCGCATCCCTGGGATGACTCTGCTCCCCGTCCCGCGTCCCTGGGATGGCTCTGATCCCCATCCCGCGTCCCTGGGGCAGCTCTGCTCGGTTGGTGGTGCCAGTGTGCCAGTGCCACCTGTGTCCCCTCCGCCATCCCCTGGCCCTCCCCAACGGCTCCCTCCCACCCCCGCACCGGGGGGCATGGAGGCAGTACCCCTTTTGCCCTGAACAGCCCTCTTTAACTGTCCCTTGCCGCCCCCCTCCGCCGCTGGCACCCTTCAGAGACCCCAAGAGCACAGGGGTGCACATGGGACATTGACCCCGCTTGGGGGGGGAGGATTTTTTGCTCCCCCTTCTCCCCCGCAGCCCCTGCAGAGGAGGGTCCCTGCAGCAGGGACAATGCCCCCGTGTCCCCAGGACCGATCCCACCTTGTACAGCACCCTGTGTCCCTCCCTCCCCTTCTTGGCACCTGCAGCCCCCCAGGAGCTGCCGCAGCCCCTGGGCCCAGGTCCCCATCGTGCAGGGTAGAGGGGCCAGTAGACAACCATGAGCGTGCGTCCATCACCAGACCGTGCTGGCAGCCCACGGGGACCAGCCCCACGGCCCCCCAGGACCCCTGCCCGGGGACCCCACGCTGAGCGCTGCCTGCACCGTGCTGCCTGGAGGCACAGGGACCCTCCTCGGGAGACATCGAGCCACCGCGTCGGTCCTTCCCCCCTGCTCCCGGCAGCTGCCTGGGTGCTGC
>VYZM01016386.1:15226-49783 GCA_013398915.1 Dromas ardeola | reverse complement strand
GACAGGGAACTGCTGGAGAGAGTCCAGCAAAGGGAAACAAAGATGATTGAGGGACTGGGGCATCTCCCTTAGGAGGAAAGGCTGAGAGAGCTGGGACTCTTTAGCCTGGAGAAGGCTGAGGGGAGACCTTATGAATGTTTACAAGTATCTAAAGGGTGGGTCTAAGGAGGATGGAGCCAGACTCTTTTCAGTGGTTCCCAGTAACAGGATGAGGGGTAGCGGGCACAAGCTGGAACACAGGAAGTTCTGATCAAATATGAGGAAAAACTTCTTTACGGTGAGGGTGCCAGAGCACTGGAACAGGCTGCCCAGGGAGGTTGTCGAATCCCCTTCCCTGGAGACTTTCAAGACCCGTCTGGATGCAGTCCTGAGTAATGTGCTCTAGGCAATCCTGCTTTAGCAGGGGAGTTGGACTAGATGATCTCTAGAGGTCCCTTCCAACTCTGAAGATTCCGTGATTCCATTCTTCTACAGATTTAAGAAGTTGTTCTTTATACCTGTTCTGAATTTCAAATCTTTTGTGAATATGTCAGGATTGTTCTCAGCATTTCAGACATGTCTCACCAGCAAAAGACTGAAAATTCAGAGAGGATTCTGACCTATGAAAGATATTGTACTTACTCACTTAAACATAACTTTTTGCTGGAGTTAAAAACTTTTTAAAAGGAAACTGAACCTGCAGAGCTTTAGTATATATACCAATGCTGAATCAATGAATCTAGTGTCTACCCTGCAACTGTTAACACAGTTTCACCACAGGGTACATGGACATAGAATGATAGAGGGGCTCAGAAATACTGATGAATTCTTGATGGCATAATGTGTCTTGTATATGTGTCTTATATATGTTATAGAATCATAGACTTTTATGATAAATCCATTGTTGTGTATAATTACACACAGGATGAACTAAGATTATAGAAACAAATTTAATATTGGTAGGCCATGCCTTTGAGTGCTTGACTGTAATTTGCTGATCGTTTCAATAGGCAAACAGAAATTTACATTCTGTTGGTGCTCATTAGATAAAACAATGTCTCTGCCATTACAGGTGAAGGTCCAGTGTTATGAGCATGGGATGGAGTAAGGAATTAGTCTCCAAAAGCGAAGCTTACATCATCTTGTTAAACTAGGAGTGGTTTTTCTGAAGGGTGATGTTCCATGGTCACCAAGAACACCTTCTTCAAAAGTGCATTACTTAAAATAAGAAACAAGAACAGATATTCTAGAAGATAAAGTTTCTCAGATTGCATCTGCTCAAACTCATGAAGAGAGAAGTCATACAAAAGATTCAAAGCTTTTGCTACTGTCCTCTTTTGCCTCTAAGAAGATGCGCTCATGAGTTTAAAGTACTGCTGCTCTAGACTACTGGCAGGGAGCGTGAAAAAATAAGGAAGAAAATGGAAACCTCAAATACTACTTCTTACAAATGAAAGAACACAGCTCATAGCAAAGACTGGCAACACTTATCACATAAGAAAAAATGATAATCATTCATGATACAAACCTAATTGTTTCTCAGTTTCAATATTTTTTTTCTGTAGTTTCAGATTATCAAAAAGAGAAAAAAGCTAGAGGAAAGGATTTGCAAGGTAGTTTGTTAGACTTTGTGACTTATGATATTGTTCACCTTTGCTTCATATTTTATGAGCTAAAAATAGGACCAAGAATCAATACTCTATATTATGAGGAGAAACTCTCTTTATGCTAAAAGAGTAATCAAGGGATATAGAAAACTTCTCGGAGTTTATTTCCTTTTTTTTTTTCTATGTGTTTCCAATTTACTAGCTCGTTTTTATAGAATTAGTATTGGCTTTCTAGTAAGCTATAAAATCTGCTAAATTACCATTATGTAACACCAAATGGGAACTCAAATATATAATAGGTTTGTTCACTCTTTTGCTTACACGAGTGAATGTCATGAATTGGTATATTTAACATTTATACATCATAAGATACTGGGTTTAACATAAAAACGTTAATATTAGTTATGCCACTTTTCTTCATCATAAATGCTTTTGTTGAGACTGCCACTGATCAAGGAGAAGGCAGAAGGAACTCTTAGGGCTTTACACATGAAGATTATTGGGACTGCCAGTTGAGTGCATATGTGTCAAACAGTCACCTCAGGCCCTGATACATGACTAACGACTGAGGTGCAGTATACAACTCACTAAGATAAAAAAATAGGGAAAATCCAAGCAAAGCTATTTCAAAACACTGAAGCCCAATGAAAATGTTATTGAGTAGGAGTACTGGTAGAACTAAACCAAATCCATTCACATTTCCAGTCAAGCAAGGTTTTAAAAGTGTTTGTTTACAGGTAAATGTTCTCCTGAAATGTTAAAAGATATGAATTTATTACTTATCACTCCTAGTAAGTAATGCACTGGTTGCTCAGAACTTCTGAAAATCAGATTTATGAACAAATTGAGGTCCTATTTAAAATAAAATAAATCCATGCGTGGTTCTTTTTTTAAAAAAAAACCAACAATTTAAAAACTTCATATGAGGCTATTCAAACAATAGCTGAGAAATATGTCTTGATACGTCTTAATCACAGACAATATGCTTTTAGTATAAAGAGTAAATAATGACTCTTCACTGTGATCAAGACAGAGCTTTTTATCAAATAAATCCCAGAAGATTTGTGTCCTGAACGTTGTTTCAAATATGTTTGCGAAAGTGACGCATAGAATTTTCAGTTGGATCAAAAGTAACACCAAAATCTTTGGAGAGTCGTGGCAGTTCAACTTCTAGGATTAGTGAACTCTGAGGTGTATTGGGTGTCCGTGGCAAAGTGTTGGCAGCAGGGACTGAAGGGCAGCCTCTGTGAGGGAAGGCTTGGGCTGCCTTGTGCTGGACACAGCCGGTTCCAGCTGGTTTCAGCTGGTTCCAGGTGGCTCCAATGGACCCACCGCAGGGCACGGCTGAGCCCCTCCGCCATGCTGGTTGTGCCTCTGGGAAAACATTATTTTAGAATGGGCAATATACTGGACAAGCAGACGAGGAGTGAGAAAAAAAACAAATAAAAAACTGTGAGAAACAACGGTGTGAACACCCAGGTCAGAGAAGAAAGAGGAGGAGCTCCAGGTGCCAGAGCGGAGATTCACCTGCAGGCCATGGGTGAGACCACAGTGGAGCAGGTGCTTCCCTGCAGCCGGTGGAGAGGACCACACCAGAGCAGATAACCACACTGAAGCGTGTGAAGGACACACACTGAAGCAGATTTTCTCCTGAAGGATGGCAGCCTGGTGAAGAGAACCCAGGCTGCAGCAGTTCATGAAGGACTGCAGCCCGTGAAGAGCCTGTGAAGAGTGGGGAAAAAGTGTGAGGAGGAAGGAGTGGCAGAGAGGAACTGCTATGGACAGACTGTAAGATGCCATTCCCCACTCAGGGAATGTGCTGCTCGGTGTGTGGGGACAGCGGTGACTGTGAGAAGGTAGAGGAGTTGGGAATGAGGGACTGAAGTTGAAGCTGGGAAAAAGGGAGTGGGGGAAGGTTTCATTTTAATTTTTTCTTTTGTTACTCACTGTCCAAATCTCTTTTAATTGGCAATAAATTAATTTTCTCCATGTTGAGTCTGTTTCGTCTGTGATGTTAATTGATAACTAATCTCCCTGCCTTTATCTTGACCCACGAGCTTTTTCTTCATTTTATTTTCTCACCCTGTCCTGTTGAGGAGAGGGAGTGACAGAGCAGCTGGCTGCTGGCCAAGGTCAAGTCAGCACATAAGATATGTTGACATGGGACTATATAATCATTGTCATAGGTATGCACAGTTTGTATAGTAAAAATGTTAAAAAGACGGAAGTAAAGTCTTTTTTAAGAACAGTTACAGTTGTTCTAATTGAAAAGGATATTTCATTATTGTCCAAGAAATTATGACTGACCTTTAATTTATGAAATAGCTCCACTTGCAAGTTCTTTTCTATTACGCTTCAGGAAGAAATTATTCCAACAGTGAAAGTGGCCTGAAAGTTTTGTTGGTATTTTCTATTACTGCTACCTCTATTCTTTGAAAACTCGACAACGTAGGAATTTCAAACTGTGATTAGAGGAATACAGAACATTAATGAGGTTTTGTTATCTTATTCCCAGTTTCAAGCAGAGATTAGGGAGATGATAACGGAAAGATGAGATAAAATGGCACATAAAGGGTCTTACAACACCCAGATTTTCTACGCAGTTCAGACTCTGTTCTTATGTGTAACCTTGAACAAATCACTGCTCTTATCTGTATCTCAGCTTCCCTACTTTGTGAAATTATTTTGGGAAAAGCTTTGAAATTTAGTGAGAGAAACATATAGCATGCATTTTACATGTCACTATGTGTCACAAAATTTGGAATAATCTTATATTTAATCACTAACACAATCTTTCCAGGTAACTAATTTGAATAATAACATGAATCAACATTTTCAGGGACTACAGTTTTTGATCTGCTGAGCCGGAAGAACTTGCATATCAATAATAAAAAAAGGCCAAAAGGCCAAAAAGCAGACTGTTTCCAGTGCCTTGAAATAGGAAGATATGATTCAAATAAGCTTTAAAAGTAATAGTAATACTAAAAACAAACAACAGAGAGACTGCTTGTGCGATCAAAGTACTGGAATATGTTCAACAACTGAAGAAACACCATGAAATTTGGTGTAACTAAAGTACTAGAAGTTAAGCTAAATAAAAAGCTCAGTGAACCAGCTGTATGAAGTCAAAAAATAAACATGCTCATTATTCTAGTTCTGTAGATCCAAAGTTCAGTGTTAAATAAAAATGTATAGAAGGCCCAGGAGTATTCTAGGGAGTTCAGACATTTGAACCATTTCTCCTAAGACTTGTCCAGCAAACATTGAAAGAGAGTGGGTATATAAAATTCCATAGCCTCCTATTATCAGTTTTTATTGATGCCACCCAACAATCCCTGAAAAAGCCCAACCATGGACACTAGCATATGGAGTTACAACAGATTTGTAAAGAATATCCCAATGAAGAATATTCAGTTACAGTTACATGTACTGTGTTTCATATAGCTTTTCACTGACCCTCAGCCTTTGAAGAGTGTATCTGTAGATGGAATTACAGAAAGGCACTCATGATATCTAGATTTTTCAAATATATTCAACTGTTTCTTTGTTTTATCATGATACAGATACACATTTACCTATAATCATATGCATGCTAAAACTGCTTACGTATTATCAAGACATAAGGCAGTACAAAATCTTCTAAATAGGTGATGGTATTCTGTGACAACAGTTTAAGGCCAGAAAATACACAGAATTACATAAACACTAAAGTGCATTTACATTAAACAATTTTGTGTTAGATACTGTTCAGCACAGGAATCTGAGCAAAATTTTTTTTGCTTAATCTTCACATTATAACATTCCTGAGACTACAGAATACACTTTTGGATTAAGCCCTTTACAAATCAGTCTGTAAGTATTTCACCATTAGTCATTATAAGTGAACTTTAAGAAAGACGGTAAAGTTTGAAAACATTCCCATTTCATGAGGAGACTGAAGAGTCATCTGAAAATGCTACGTGTCTGTGACTGAACTATAAAAGTCCTGAAAACACAAATAACATAGCTGGGCAATCATCCATCACCACCATGATCAAACAGTGGGAAATACACGTTGGCTGCACACAGTAAAAAAGACATCTACTTACTATACAGATATTTTAAATGTCTGAAATGTGTTGGCCAAATGTATTGTATTTCTGCTGTGCCAGAACCCTTTGCACAAGAGCCGTTGGTTGGAGTGCACCGAGACACTGCCCATGCCCTGTTTGCTGAAGCATGAAGGCAGGACACGTTTAACTGTTCCTTAGGACTTGGTTGGTACAGAGTCCTTATTTTGTAGGCCTCCAATGTATAAGAGAAGAGGGTAACTGTATGTCTGAATTCAGCTGTTTTAATAAATAGAAGTCTTTTGGATACTTCTATGAACTAAGAAATATGTTTAATTAAGAGTTAGGTATTAAGAATCTTAGATGATGATTTTCAAGTTAACGCTATGAGAGCAGGCACGGATGTCTCACTCTACTGCAGGAATGACCCATTATCACCAGGTACTCATTCACACAGGTTTTTGACCCACCTATTTGAATCTCTTTTGTCTATCAATGCTTCAAGCAGGTCTAGTTTGATATGTCATGGTAAAAAAATGAGTCTTATCTCAAGAACGGGCAATTTGGTGGCTTTTCAGTTACAGCGAAAGATCAAAGAATCACAGAATGGTTTGAGTTGGAAGGGACCTTAAAGATCATCTAGTTCCAACCCCCAAGATGTCAGGGAATTTCAAGTAACCTATAGCTGACAGTGTCCTAATTTAAAATCTTTCCTGTGATTAAAAACTAACTATATTGATATTTTGAACACTGTCTTCAAGACCTTTTTTTTTTTTTTTAATATTACTGGAAGATGATAAAGCTGGAAGAAATTGAACCAATGATGGTAAGAGGTAAAAAGCCATTAACACATGAAAAAAAAGTATAGAAAAAAATGGAATAAAGAACAAAATGTATTTGCAAATGAAGGGAATACATTTTCATGTTTCGGAAATGTTTTTATTCACGATTTATTACTTACAAAAAATTGTAAACATCTTGTGTTGCTCTTAGAAAAAGATCTTGAGCTATTTTTAGGTCTTGGCAAACCTCTTGCTAAGAGATCAGAGCCATATCATAATGACAATGAGAACAAACTAAATTTGCCCAGAACCAGGCAAATTAAGTTATCTGTGTAAATAGTGTTAGAGATATTTTCTCTCACTTTATTATTTTTCCTGTGAGGTAAGTTTAGCTATAATGTAATTGTTAGAAACAGTTGCTTATTTATAATTAACATGGAAAAATCCTGACCTTATTTTGAGTATTTTTATATAATATGAAAACAGAAGAGATTTAATTAGACTACTATATTTATTTTTGTTTGATGAGCCAGTGATTTCTGTAAATGTAACACATGTAAACTATATTAATTTAATCATGCAGTAGGAACACAAAAATGTGTTGTTACTGATTAAATGATTACTGCAACATCTTGCAGATTCAGCATCAGGAAAAATTATGGGAGCAATTACAGGAAAAGCACTTGATTGCAGTAAATAGGAGGAAAAAAAAGTAAAGAACTCATAAAGCAGGAGCTGGAAAAAGTTGTAAGGCAACTCTGGAGGTAATTTTACAATGTTTTAGGAGAAAAAACACATACTTTTAAGGAACACAATTGACTGCATTAAAAACTAACTTTTCAAAATATTGGTTGATTTTAATAATGTAACCTTCATGGACTAGTCATTGCAGTACTCCTGGCGTCAGTGAGTCCTATTCTATATGTATCTTTTTCAGTTGACTGTTGTGCTCAATATTCACTTTTGTACAGTTGGAAAAAATGCAACCACTGCCATTTTCGTAACTTTACAGTGCATGTACTCTCACAACAAACTGGTTTTTTAGGATCTGTATTGGGGTTTCTCTTCTTCTGAATAATGAGTGACTTAGATGAACAACATAGGAAAGCACTGAAATGAGCATTCTGCATCCATTAGAATTCTATTTTTAAAGCAATGAGAAGAGAGTTTACAAGGGAATAATAAGGGAAGAGTTACTTAGTAAATAATAAAATGACTATAAGAAACATTTACTCTTTAACTTAAGAAAATATAAATAGAGGTGAACTATATACAAGATGTAAGACAATGCTTCAGGAAAGGATGTGAAAAATACTTGATAGCTATCATCTGATTTTTAAATAAGAAGAACAATTGTTCTTATTGTTCTTATTTGTTCTTATTGTTCTTATCCAACCTAAAAAATTTGTATTAGGTTGTTTGATCTCAGTTGCAAAATCTTAATGTGAAGAAACCAGTTAGAAACGAAAAGGTCAAACAATCTCTTCTTTAAGTTGCATTTTGAAACAAAACAATGCTAAAACCCCACACTTCACATGCATTTATATTAAATTACAAATTCAGCAAACCATTTAAGCACATAATTAGTTGTAGGCAAATGGTTAAGTACTATTGACTTCAAGTTAAGCTCATGCTTAATTGCTTCGCTGAATCAGACCCTCAAGAAGATATTAAATAGGTGTTGGATGTTTTTAGAAAATGCGATAAAATCATCATAGCTTTGCGATTCACTTGGTTTTAGTTGCATATTAGTCTTATTATGTATTTCAGTACTTGTGTCATAGTCTTTGATGTGTTTACCTGCTCAAGTAGCCTTTCACTTTACAGGTAGGAAATGAAGTACAGAGCAGCTATCAATATGCCTACATTGACACCTCAGGCAGATTTGAGCTAGATGCAGTCTGGCTGACGTAGGTGGAAGGTCAGTGCAGCATACTCTACTGCTGCTGAAGAACACAGGATCCCAGGCAGGCTTGTGTAAACTTGTCCAGAAAACACATTTCGCTTTAGGGATGAAATAATTCAGAAGATAAAATTTATATACACATGTATTTATAACTATATTGTACATGCACACTTGTACATGCATGTAATGTATATACATATATACATGTGTATGTATTTATATATTCAAATATTTATATTTATATATACTTATATGCATACATATACACATGCAAAACTGAAAATGAGTAAAAAAACGTACAATGTAATGTTTCTGAGGCCAAAGAACAGCCCAACCAATTGATTTATTAAAGACTGGAGTGGTTAAAGCACATGATAATATCACATACATATTGAAGGACCGATACAGTAACACCCTGGGGTTTTTCTTTCTATAATAGCCCTTCTTTCTATAATAAGATGAAATGTAGACGGATTTTTTTAAGTCATCATTTATTTATGAGCTAGCTTAAGTCTAATGCAAAACTACTTAAGAAACCCAAATGTCTCATCTAAATTTCCAAATGAGTAGCAAGTATTATTAGAGCATTAGTCTTCCAAATGTAGACGTAACTGGCAAAAGAAAAGGAAACTGAAATCTCAGACAATCTACGTCTATCCTTTCTTTCTCTTTGAACGAGGAAACTGTCTGGTTTAAACATGCAATTTCTTTCTTTGTTTCTATATGCCTCTGTTGTGAGCCATAGGAAGCCTCTGCAGAAATGAGCTCCACAGCATTAACTAATTAATCTTAACAGTTGCCATGTAAGGTAAATGGGTTTTATTATTGCCCATTTTCCAGATGAGAAATAGACAGATTTGTTCAAAGTAATGCAGTGAGGCAATGGCAAAGGAGAGAGAAGTACTCTTGCTTTCTGTTCAAAGTTCAGGCAGTCTCCGCAATAACCTGATCTATTTTAGACATCAGTGCAATTTCAATGTCCATAATGCCATGTGGTCTCACTCTGGACTGAGCTATCACATCAGCAAAAGCAATGTTGTAGACAAAGGATATGAAAACTCAGGCAGTCTACACTCCCATCCACAAACATTACTGTCTTCTCAAAATGTGCTTCAAGGACAAACCCTAAAGGCACCGTGCCCAGTCTGATTTCAAATGCCACTAGATACCAAAATTTCCAACCGTTACCCCTCTTATCTTTTCCCTTGCTCTTTATAGCAGAAAATATCTATTTCTTCTGAATTGGCTTCTCACATGTTTTAGCTGCTTCTTTAGAGCAGTCTTAGATCTGTAGTCACTACTAGATTCACTTTGCAATTAAGTTGGCTTTTGACATCATAAAAATTTGGTGATGTTGCCTGCACTACCAGTATGTGTCACAGATTGCCAGGACCATCTTTATGTCATACTCCATCCTACGAAACACACAGCTAAGCCTGAGGCACAGTCTGGGGCTAATGAATAGGAGGCACACCTCTTTCTATAGAAGGAAGAGAAATTCTAGGAGGAAGAGGTGGCTGAAGAGTAAGCTTCCAGGGAGATTTTTAGAGCTAAGCAAAAGGTCACCATTCAGTCACGGTGGCAGACCCAGGAGGCAGAGCGGCAGATTGCTGGCATGGAGACAGACAGTGCTGAAGAATACTCAAGGCACTATTATGAGGGGTAGTTCCCTACAGATGAAGAATGATCAGATTATAGAAAAAAAGGGACTTCTGAAATTCATGTTGTCCAACTGCCTGCTCAAAGCAGAGCTAACTACAAACTTAGATTATGCTGCCTAGAATCTTCATCCAGGTGAAGGGGTTAATTGGGGCGGGAGCTATGTCCACAGCCTGTCTCTTTTTACCCACAATCTGTGGAGGGGGACACTTCTACCAGGTTGGTGGAAGGAATGACCGAGTTTCTGGAGAGGTAGGCAGTATGTCAGGATCTATGGAAGGGCAAATTTCAGTCTTGGAAATTGTTGTAGCAAGAGGTGAGCCTGATTATGAAGGCACAGTGAGTATCTGGGTGAACAGGTTTTTCTCATTAAGAGAGAGAAAGAAATAATTGCTACTGCCCTATCTTTTTCTAGAATGAAGTCCTTATGAGGAAGCAGCAAATGGAACTGGAGGAAAAGCTGTTGGTGGACGCCTGGGATATAGTAGTTGGTATGGTTAAGTTATAATTCACCATATCACGTATGAGTGGTAAATGTGGTATGTGGAGTCAGGATGTGCAGCACTAGCCAACCTTGTCTCCTTTGCAATGGGATGCAAAATAGGTTTGGGATATGTCAAAGAAACAGAAAGATGTGTTTTTGCTTTTAGTACTATTTAACTGGTAATATGTTTTGCTGTCTGTAAATAGTATCCCTACTGTCTTCTGTGGCAGAGAGATTGTGTAAACTGACAGGTATGATGGAATGAGAATGTATACAGAATTATGAAAAGGCTTTCAACGTATTGACCTGTGCCTGCCTCTGAGCAGGCATGTAGACCTCTGGATAAATTACTGAGGAGCAGAGTGACTCCAGCTAAAGCCAAAAGATGTAGAAGTCTTTTCCAAGGCAAAGAAATGGATGTTAGATGGGGGCAGATAAATTTAACTAAAAGAACATGTCCATTTTGGAAGAGACACTCGCCTCAGTTTGAATGTGGTTGGTATAAATCATGATTTCACACTATCTACTGTTGCAAACACATTTTGCTGTTACAGTCTGTTCAGCTTTCATAGTTCTACAAAGTTGGCAAGATGGTGCATCCTTTGGTGTATGACATCTTGAGTACTTCGACAGCTCCAGTCAGTTTCCACAGTGAATTATCTGTCTTGTAAAGATTTATTTTTAAAGAGTTCCTGTAATAAAATTGTTAACGACCAAAGCCAAATTCACAAAAAAATAGAACCATGGAATAATTTAGGTTGGAAGGGACATATGGCCCCCTGCTTAAAGGAGTCTAACTAGAGCAGGTTGTTCAGGGCTGTGTCCAGTCAAGTCTCAGACACCTCCAAGGACTGAGATTCCACACGTTCTCAGGGCAACCAGTTTCAGGGTTTGAGAACACTCATGGTAAAAACAGTTTTTCCCTATATCTAGTTGTCATTTCCGGTGTTCCAACTTGTGTGCATTGCTTCCCAACCTATCACTGTGCACTTCTGGTGCGAGTCTGGCTCCATCCAGTTGCAGAGAGAAACAAGGTGTTCCTTGAGCCTTCTCTTGTTGGGGTAAAACAAACCTTGTTTCCTCAGCTGTCTTCATCCATCATGTGTTCCAGCTCCTTGACCCTCCACTTGACTCACTTTAGCGTGCTAATATTTTGAAATGGGAAGCCCAAACCCAGACATAGCACTTCAGATGCCCTCTCACAAGTGGCAAACAGGGGGGAAGGATCGTGCCCCTGGAAGTGTTGACCACATTCTTAATAATAGAGATCAGGATGCAGTTGACCTGCTTGCTGCTGAATAGTAGTCAACTCAATGTCCACCAGGACCCTGAATGTTTGGGTTTTTTTCAAAGCTGCTTTTTCAGCCAGTTGGCCTATCACCAGCTCTACTGTTGCATGAGGTTACTCCTCCCCTGGCATAGGACTTTGCACTTGCTTGTGTTAAACTTCATGAGGTTCCTGTTAATGCATTTCTCCAGCCTGACCAGGTCCTCCTGAAGAGCAGCCCTGCCCTCCAGTGTATTGACCACTTCTCCCAATTCAGTACCATGAGCAAACTTGCTGAGAATGCATTCTCTTCCACCATCCAGGCCATTAATGCAGACATTGAACAGTATTGCTTCCAGTACTGATCCCTGAAGGATGCCACCTGCACGAGATAAATTTTGCACCACTAATCACAGCTGTTTGAGCTTGGTAGTCCAACCAATTTTCCATCTACCTCATTATTCATTTATCCAGCATGTATCTCACCAGTTTGGTGACAAGAAGATTTTGTAAGAGTGTGTCAAAAACCTTGTTAAAGTCAAGGTATCATCCACTACCTACCTTTGTCTGCAGCACCAGCAGTCATCTCATCATAAAAAGTTGGCCTGGTATGATTTGTGCATGCTAAATCTATGTTGGCTGCTCCTTCAAGTGTCTGAAAACAGCTCGCAAGGATTTATTCCATGACCTATACAGTCACTGAGGTAAGGCAGACCAGCTCATAGTCCCCGGGATCTTCCTTCTCGCCAGTTTTGACGATGGGTCTGACATTTGTTTTTGTTCAGTCATCAGGAATCTCCTCCAAAATTCATGACCTTTTGAAGAGGTTAGACAACAGCCGTGCAATGACATCAGCCAGCTCCATTGGCACCCACAGATGCATTTTATCTGTTTGCACAGATTTGTGTACGCCTAATTGGCTAATCCCATCTTTGGATAATGGAGTTGGTATTTCACCCCCTTTCTCTCCTGAAAAGGGAAAAAGATAAAATAGACATTCAAGTATTATTAGAAAACAATGCAGCACACACTCAGATATAATGTTAATTATAGATTTTCCATTTCTTTGCCCAGTTAGGCCCAAATGCCACTGAAACAAATCTGACAACTTCTATCAGAAGATTGTGCTATTTTAAGGCTTTTGAAAATAGATACATAGTAGCTATTAAGACTTCAATGTACATATTCTGTGAAACTCAAGGACAATGAAGAGGTTTGTCAGTGAATGTATACAACTCAAAAAAGATAGAGCCCTTTGTAAAAAGAGTTGAAGAATCTAGGATACTCACATATGTTGATAAAAACTACTCTGATAAACACCCATCACACTCTCAAATAAATAAGAAATACTCCTGGCTGGAATTAATGAATAAAGAAAAAACAACAAAACTTAGATGGCAAATTTTTGCTTGAAAGAGTGACTACATTAAAAGAAGAATGAGGTTTGGATAAATTTGTATGTGCACAGTCAATAAACCACAGTTACAGAATATCTTTTAAGCAAAATACATTTTACATACCTTATTTTTCTTGGTAATAGCATTACATATTTTCATAACTTCAGTTCTCCACTGTCCAGTTTTTACTTTAAACTTGACAGGTTCTCTTTCTTAGTTCAGCTCCTAATTTATGATCATTAGATTTTGTTCGTATTCTACGTTTGCAAGGCAAATCATGTTATCTTCGTATAACACTTGTACTTCAGAAATAAGAAAAAATTGATTACTACCAAATATACCATCATTTCTCTACATAGAAATGTTTCACCATTCACCTTAAAGATGCAACTTTGAATTTTTATTTTACAAAGACGGTATGGCTCAGTATAGGAACTTGACATTAATTACAATAAGAAAATGATATGAAAGGAACAAACCGTAGTATAAAAACTCAAGGTAAGATTACAGATCAAACTACTGTAAAAATAACATAAACAGCAATATTAAATAATTATAATAAATGTTAATCAATTAACTCACTTTTTTCCCAAGTTTAGGATAGGCTACTCAGGAATTTTACACGTTTTGGTTTCTTTTTTTCATTTTAATGCAAGCAGAAGTAGCCCAGTGAAGTCACGTGTTAACCTTCCAAATGTTTATTATAAAAATGAAAAAATCTGGTTTTAGGAGTATCTGTCATCTTTATAAGACAGAACTAAAGTAGTAAGCAAACTGTGGGAAAATATCCAAATTATTTTAGGACATTTGGAGTTTATCAGGTACAGTTGTGATTCTGAAAATAAACAGGTCTAAATAAAATAAGAGTTATCTTACTTATAAAGCTACAGCTTTATAAATACATGCACATTTTACACACACATACAGACATAATTTCAGAAACTGGATCCAAACTGTGGGTAAGGTAACCATTATTTGCTGCTCAGAATCATGTGATGCAAATAAAAATGCTCCGAAAAAAACCTATGTATTTTATATAATATGTTTTGTATTTTATTTTTTGTGTAATGGTCTAGTGTTTAGTTCACTAAAGCAATCAGCAATAGGATTCTGACAAACTTAAAAGTACTACTGTGTTTAAATAAAAAATAAAATAAAAAAACCAACAAAACCAACATAACTCTGAAGAACCCTTTGGTGAGCACATACCCAAAATGAAGAATTTTTATGCAAACGTTATGAGCCTTTACTCATTTGTTTCTGGTAGGCAGAACTGTGGTGGAGCAGATGCAAAGATGTGCCCACATCACATAACTAGAAGTGATAAATTTGATATAGTCCTGTTTGCCCTTCCTTTCATTGCTTTTTTTTCTGAACCATCACAGATAATCTTTTATTCTGTCCTTAATTTTCTGATGACACTCCATAACTAGGTTTATGAATCTTTGATTCATGTAATCCTTCATCTTTCTAATGTGGCTGGGGGAACCACCATTTTTTACAGGAATCATAAGCTAACAAATCATGCCCAGAAGTCATATGGGTCTTTAATTATTTTGTCATTAACACTGAAAATTAGTTGGCTCTAATAAAATCTTTTGGGCAAATATAATTCCTGAATCCTTTTAAAATATAACAAATCAATACTGTTTAGCATTTCATCAATGCTGAAACATCCGGGCAAGTGTCGTCTACCTTGGTATTGGTGTGTTGTATATTCCACCATCTAATTGAATGGAAAGCTCAAAAGTTGTTAAACTGAATGAGGAAGCAAACATCTGGAAAAAATAAGGAAGAGATAAAGTGCCCATTATTTGATTGGCAATGCACACTTTAATTTTTTCAGCACACTGACAAATGTCTCAATAGTAAAATGGTATTTTAGTTCACTAAAATACTATTCCTAAATTATGTATTTTAATCTTAGTAGGAAATATTTTTAATCATGTATTTTAATATGTCTTTTAGTTCATACTTCTCACATAAGTACCAACATGTGTATTAGATGACTAAGCTTCATATCCATTGGAGACCTAGTCAGTAAACTGAACTGAAATGTTCTTAACATCTCGCTATTCAGCTGACATAAGTGTCTGCTTAAGAATGAGAAAAATCATTCTAATTTCCATTAAACATTTTGTCTCTTCATGGGAGCACAAGCACATTCCCCATATGTTGATAACTACAGGTAGACTCCCAAATTTAGAGGTGAATTTAGAGATGAATCCCACCAGTATGAATTCAAAAGATTCCATAAGTATTTAAATTATTTACGTCTTTCAGGCACCATGGTCTTTTTCCTTCAGTTATTTATCCTGCTTGCTTATCTCCTACAGTACTCTTCCACATTCACCTTTATTCCTCAGCGTCCATTTTAAATAACAAACTGTGAACTGTCAAAGTCTAAATCTTTGTCTAAAAATTGTTTCTATTTTCATAGTTGTGATGAAAAGTGCAGCAAAGATGTTTTGCAAGTCCCTTAAGCAATCCTTGTATACTACCAAGGATGTAATTTGCCTCAACTTTGGCAATGCTTTCAACACTGCCTCCCACAATATCTGAGTTAAGTCATAACGGTGTGGATAGATGGACTGCTAGATGGATAAAAACTGGTTGAATTTTTTGGGCTAATAGGGTAGTGGTTAGTGGGTCATCCTTTAACTGGAGGCCAGTAACCAATGTAGTACCACAACAGTCTGTACTGGGACCTCTCCTCTTTAATATCTTAATCAACAACCCAGAGAAGGCAATGGAGCGCATTCTCATCAAGTTTCTAGATGACGCCAAACTGGAGGGACAAGACAAGAGTTGAGAGCAGGGCTGTTATTCAGTGGGATCTGAACATGCTCAAGGAATGGACAGACATGAACCTTATGATACTCTAGAAGGACAATCTGACAGTCTGACATCCCTTCCAAGTTGATTTTCCTATAATCCTATCATTCAATGATTCTATATCATTCAATTTTCTTAAAGACACAGTCGTCTTGTGGTTGTCATATACTAGCATAAAGAGTTCTCATTTGTCAGCACATATTGAAGTTCTTTTCTGTGCTTAAGATAACAAAACAACCATAGCACCATGTGGTTTCCATTAGAAAGTGCTGACTTTTTAATAGAGCGAAACAAAGATGACTTGTACAGTACAGCTTCCTGTCACATTTGCAAGGATTCCCTGTACAGGACACTGTTCTCAGGTACTGGCTGTTTGTAAATGTAAAACACAGTTACTTGAGTGTCTGTTTAAATTAAGCCCATATGCTGAGATATCAGCTCCCTGAGGTTCAGAATGTATGGATACCTCCTGTCATTCCCAACACTGACAGACATTCCACATGTAATGTAATTAAATTTAGATGTATCGCCTTAAATAAAGATGGTTCATGGGCTGCAACCAAGTAAAAAATGTTACAGTATTACTTAATCCACTCTCTGTGATATGAGGACCCCAAAATGGCTCACATTACCTGGACTCTCTTGGTATACAGAAACTACTGTTCTGGCAATAGGTGATAGATATAATAAATATAATTTTTGATTATACTAGAACCAACATCTACATCATAAATTTTCCTGGTAGCTGCTTTTCTAGAATCATACAAGATCCTGGATAGCAAGCAGGAGAACTAATAAAGAGATACAAGAATGCTGACTTCATCTTATGAAAGCTTCTCTCCATAAAAATGTTCTCCTCTCATGCACAAGTTTTCAGAGAAGACACACACTTGAAGAAAAAACAAGAAACTCAACAAAAACTATCCAGCTGGTCTTGTCCTTCCCCAGCTCCCTTGCACGTTTAGCTAGAAAATATTATTTTACTATCAAATGATGTTATAGCTGTTTCTAGTATCAGAAAACCCAAATTGCAATGAGAACTCTAGAAGAACTACCAAATCCAGTTTCAAATGTAATCATATACTACAGACAAAAAGTCCTCTGGTACACATGGGTGCATACGGCATTGGGTGGAAAGATTCATATCCTCAACAGAAGGAAGTACATCTGATAGCCTGTATGACATGGCATAGCATTTATAAAAAAACACATGTCCAGCAAGCTTCAGTGACTTTTCAGGATATGTTTATTTCAGGCAGATTATGGCTTTACAAGAAATGTTATCATAGAATCACAGAATGGTTTTGGTTGGAAGGAACCTTAAAGATCACCTAGTTCCAACCCCCCTGCCATGGGCAGGGACACCTCCCACTAGACCAGGCTGCTCAAAGCCCCATCCAGCCTGGCCTTGAACACTTCCAGGATGGGGCATCCACAACTTCCCTGGGCAACCTGTTCCAGTGCCTCACCAAAAGCACTGGAGAATGTGGGCATCGATCCCGCTGCCTCTCACATGCTGAGAGAGTGCTCTACCACTCGAGCTAATTTCCCACCCATGGCCTCTGCCTAATGAAACATCTTCATTGAAATGAGTGTACTCCACAACTAGACAGCATATAACGCACAGCCATTACGATGCAGGCTACTGATCAACCTCTTCTGATTCATGTAAGATGCCCAAAATTCCAGAGTGTAAGTAAGTGCTGCAGATTCAACATTTTCAAAGTAATCTTATGAAAAGCAAGATATCCAGGGCAGCAGTCCTCCTTTTTTCTTCTTTATTTTTTTCTCAAAAGAAATATCAATCTTTTCATTACTTGTCCCTGCAATAAAAGGAATATAATGTACTCATTGATAGAAATTTTGTGAGAAAATTTTAACAACTGCTACATGTATATGTTGTCATACATGCTATACATACACAAGAGCAACTTGTTTATGCTACCTCACCTAGCTAAAGCTTAAAATACAACGATGTGAAGGAAACAGTTAACTAATGAACAGTAGCGATACATTTACTTACTTTTCGACATATTTTTGCTTACCTAGCTAAATAATAATGGGAAATTGAATATGGAATCATTCAAGTTGCATTGAAGAGAGAGAAATAGCCTGAGAAGACATACTTGCAAGAATATTAATTTTTATGACAAAAGGAAGATCCGCCTACCAAACAGCAGACACCTACTCAACAGCACGAGCTCAGACACTATTAACTCCTGTTTGACTTAAGTTTGTACAGATTTTTGACAGTTGTCTCCCTAGCACCATCTGGTGTCTGCCAACTTGTAACTTGTGAGAATGCACCAAACACAAAATGAATTCAGCTCATGGCCTCATGGGACAGAAAAATTTACAGCAGGCATCTCCACAAAGGCTCAGAAGAATATTAGGCTGGCTGGAATGAGCATACATTATATTTACGATTTTCACCAACCTATGTTGGTGAAGCACTGAACAAACACAAATTCGCCCATGTCTCATGTATTCCCTCTGTTGGAATATGAAGAATGATAGGAACTTGGATGCTCGTGTTAGCTGGATTTTACATATGAAGTATTTCCTTCTTCAGTCCAAATTTTACTTAGAAGATGTGCTAACTACATTTCAGCCAAATGGTACTTTAACCACCTTCAGCTTACATGGCATATGAGGAAAAAAAAATCATATAACATACACTTTTCCAATAAAAACATATTGAAAAGTTATTCAGTATAGCCTTAAGAACTGGAATACTAATTTTTTTTTACATGCATAGCTGTCGACAGCAATATCAGGGCACAGCTGTGCAGAAAATGATTCAACCTCCATATGCTGCCACTGTGTATACTATACCGTAATTCATAAATATGAAGAGTGAAACTATCATTATTCAATGTCCCTGAAGAAAATGAGAGCCTATGTTTTTTTAGTATTCATCCGTTTTGCAGAATGGTTTAATTTCATTTTAATGTATGCATTATTTTGTCTTAGGGAAAAAAAAAACAACCTTGAAATGGTAAAATAATCAAATACCGAATCGATATGCAATAAACTGTTTTGATACCACTTTCAATTTGTTTTAGTACAATTAAAATAATATATTTTCTAAATACTTTTAGAGACGTGCACCTGTTATATCTTACTATTATTACAGAATATATCACTATTTGATAGTTTCATCAAAAAATCCTAGATGGTAGTCTATCTGAATTATGTTAAATAAAATATGGCCCCTGTCTTAATTAGTCTGCAAGATTAAAATCAAATGGATCTGGGATAAAAACTGAAGTCTAAACATGCCATATATATCATGTGTACAACAGGGCACACAGAAGTCAAAAGGTCATTATTTTTTCTGAAAATTACATATTCTCATGCAAAATCTGATAGTCTTTATTGATGGACAATGTCATAAAGCCATCACTGTGTTTATAGACATTTAATTGAAGACAGCATAAAACGATAAACTAAGAAACATGCATGGTTGACTCCTCCAATTCAAACCATAAATCATACTGATGTTCAGACAAGTCGCCCAGACACAAATTCTGATGATAGATGAACCATTTAACTTTGATTTTTGAAAGCAATGAGCTCGCTAGCAATACCTCACACTGACTAATACCACATATGGTCATATAAGAACTCATCAAAAATCCATTTTTCCCTTGTGTGGATGCTAAAATTATCTTCTAAATGATCATTATTAAAAGTGTGCAGTGTGTAACATCCTTCTAATGTGCATAGCTAGATTCAAAGTCTGCTTGCTTCAGTAAGCAATGATTTTATTGCTGTTTCCAATCTTAAATAAAGGCTCTTAAAATATAAATAAAAGAAATGAGACAATATGTAATATTAATTTATTAAAAACATTATAGAAAAGCTAAGAAACAAATGAAGGGAAAGAAACTTTTTTTAAAGTTCCTTAGCATAACATAATTTCTCTAGAAGATAAAATACACTGTACAGCATGCAGTTATGACAAAACCTGAAATCAAAGTATTCCCTTCACATACTACAGTCAGCATCCCACAGTGTATCTTTTGGGACTATTGATTATTACATGCTGGTGTTACAGTAGTAGAATCCAAACCAGTAAATAAATAAATAAATAATCAGACAAACACACACTAGATTATATTCATGTATTCGATACAATTCAGTCGTAAGTAGATTTTCATTATAATGCTAGGATTTGCACAGATTTGTGAACTAAGATACAAGTGACTTTATCTGTGTAACATTACAAATGTACACAAACTTATTGTACCTACTGAATCCATTAAATCTCTTCTTTAAACTTCAGGAATGAAATTATCACTAATCAGAGTATACCTGGGTAAATTAAAATCTGTTAACATGTTAATCTGGCAGATTCATGGCTTACTAAGTTGTATTTCTGTTACGTCATTAGAAATATTTAAGATTATTGTGCTTTAGCCCTTGAGTAAAAATTCAGAAAGGTAAAGAATCAGGCTCAACTCTGAGTTTTGAATAAGTTAATACAGATATTTTTGTATTTTCCTCTGCTTACTAAGGTACCAGTCTCCAATCACTGGCTGAGTTTTGTGCCAACATGAATACCTAATAAAATAAGCTAATGATATCTATTTTAGTGCAATTAGAACACATCAAAAATAAATTTTCAACAGAACTGAAAAAGCTTAAATATATTTGTTATCGATTATTTGCAATGAAGGAGGAAAAATAAAACAATTGAATTCTTATTCACTAAGTATTTTTCTAAACTTTCGGTACTCTACAATTATTTTGATTTATGTCTAAATATATGGATGTTTTAATGTGTTACAAATCTTACAAAAAAATTTTTGCCATAATAGTGCTCCTACTAGTGGCTTCCTGCAGCTAGGAAAAGCAGCTGAATGTTTTCAGATTATTTGAAATTAAGTTGGAACACGTGACAATATCAGGGCTGGGGAGGGGGAATCAGCATTTCTCTGTTATAAACAGACTTGCTATAAAGCCGTGTTAATGAATGAACTACATTTATCCACAAAACTTCTCTATTTCATTCCTCCTTTTCACAATACCAAGATTCACACTATTAAAATGTTTGTTTTTTTTTTTTAATTTGAAGCTTTGTATTTAAACAAAATCAGCATGAATAAATGGGGTTTGCAGGTTTACATATGAAGAGCTGTATCCTGATCTTACATATATGCAAATATACAATACTGCCACTGAAATCAGTTAGTCTATACCAGCAAGTGAAAAACTGGACAGTAAGAATAAAATTTCCTTCTTCTATTAAAAAAAAAGAAAAATAATAAAATTATAAGAAGCATTCACTAACCACCACCACAAAGGGGACAAACAATGAGCTGGTATTGCAGCATTCATTTAGACGACGCTTACACACATTGTCTTACCTCAGCTCTCACCAAATCAGGTTCCTGCAGGACCATGACAAGATCAGCATGCACCTCCTCCAGTTCCTTTTTGGTATCATCCAACTGTAATAAATGAAAGAGCAGTGATATTTAGATGGATGAGTTGTGCGCCAGGAAGAGAAAACTACCAAACAAGGACCTAAAGCGATCCCCTGTCTTCACATGCTTGATTTCATTCCTTAATTAGAGCCATTAATCAATAGGTATGAGATATGAGGCTTTAGAAGGGCTTGGTGACACGACACCTTGCCACCTGTCAAAATTACAGCTTTCTGTTCATGCACCATCCCTCAAATAGTTATTTTCTGCAAGCCTGACTGCATCCCACAATTCATTATTTACTGTATAGTTCTATCCCCGTGCAATGTCAGAAGATAACCCTTTGATGATAAGGAATGGTTTACATAAAATGGTTAAAACTCACAAAGTACTTCAATACTTCCTACAGTAGTCAAACCTTAAAAAATAGAAGGCTATTGTGCTATGACTTTACCAGCAAAGAAATCTTGTATACCAAATGCTCTCTTTGCGCTTTCATTTTTAAAAAAGTAGTGCTTTTCCAATATGAAAGAGCAGTTTAAAAAGGAGCAGATTAAAAGTTAAACAATTAGTTACTGTGAACTTCTCCTATGCTATGTTTATCCAAACATCCAGATATATTCACCCTATTGCGTTTTATCCAGCCACTAACATCCGTGTACATACACACATTACAGTAAACAATAAACCTAGCATATCAATATAAGGAATTTTAAACCACATAAAATCACGTCAGCAAAGAGAAAAATAGCAAGCGTGTATGTGCTGTGAATAAATTTCGGAGCAGTAACACTTAGATGTAGATTCACTGTATTATATACACATAAAGACAGGCAAAGCGTTGCTCACAGATGCTCAAGTATCTGATTCAGGGGAGTAAAAGCATAGCTGCTTCAGGGAAGTGTTCCCTGTACTCTCCTGCTGACATGATTCAATCCTGGCTCACAGGGATCACCACCTATTCGCCGTGAGTTAGGCTAATGCTAGCAACACATTTCATATAGGCCACCGATAACTGTCACATGGTAGCAACCCTCAGTCACAACTGACTGAGGTCAGACTGAAACTGGTCGCTCAGAGGTTAAAGGTTCTGTATTGTATCACCAGTAGTAGCCATCCAGTCACTACACTATAAATATTTAATATAATTACAGTTTGCTCCTCATAAACTTCATTCACTTGTGGATGCCACTGGTTTCCAATTTCTTGATGACAGAAACTGAAAGTTAGCTGAAACTGAACCTAAAAGTCTTGCTTTCTTTGTCTTTAGACTAATTCAAACTGTAATTCACTCTAGTTTGAAAATGCATATACAGAAGAGTTACTCCTGTAAAATGGAAAAAGGTCTATTTCACATTCTGGACAACCACAAATGTCTGTCTCTGTTTACTTTCTTCCTACAAATTCCCTGAAATGACACATTGAATTATAGAGTAAATCTTTTGTGCTGTAAATAAGAACATAGTCCTGGCTGGAGGAGGGAGAATTAAGAAGGTATTTTCACACGTTAGTGATGACAACATGTAATTGACTTGTTGCTCTGTTTTGTTATGCTACTCAGTGGATACACTGTCATCAATGACTTATGAAATTAACTCACTCTCTTTGCATGTACGTCCTCTTTGAATGCCTTGGGTAAAGAAAAAGTGGCTTACACCATCCCATAAATATTTGACACATATCCTGTCATCGCTTTAGAACTATGGTGAAACTAAACAACAAAAATGTGGGAAATGTGGTGGTTGTTTTGCATTATTCAGTGCATTTTTTAGAAAAACCTTCATTCTTCACAGGACTAAATCACAAAACTAAATATGCATTTAATATTAATAATGAAGATTTTAAGTCTTCACACTCCAGACATGTAACTGCTGGACCTCACTTCACAGGAGAAGATTCTTTCGGGTAAGACTTTATATCAATGTCCTTATCTACACACACATATATCTTGCTACTATTATGCAGCCAAACATAATCTAAGTTGAAGATTAGTTCCTGTTAGATATTTGAGTATATAAACGCCAAAATCAAACACACAGGGAAAATAGTGTGTTAGAATCAATTTAACAAAATTAAATAACTGCACAAGTTACAACAAACTAATACTGGTAAACAAGGATAAAGAGATTAATTACCAGTAGTTGCAATTCTTCAAGTGAAAGAGCACACACCTATATACACATATGTAGCGGTGACCTACTACAGCACTGCATACACACGCACGCAAGTCTATGTGGCCAGATGGGATCCACCGAAAGGTACTGAGGGAGCTGGTGGAAGCGCTCACCGAGCCTCTTTCCATCATTTATCAGCGGTCATGGCTAACTGCGGAAGTCCCAGTTGACTGGAAGCTAGCAAATGTGACGCCCATCCACAAGAAGGGCTGGAAGGAGGATCCAGGGAACTACAGGCTTGGCAGTCTGACCTTGGTGCCTGCAAAGGTTATGGAACAGATCATCTCGAGTGCCATTACGAGGCGCATGTACAGGACAACCAGGTGATCAGGCCCAGCCAGCACTAGTTCATGAAAGGCAGGTCCTGCTTAACTAACCTGATCTCCTTCTACGGCAAGGTGACCCGCTTAGTGGGTGAGGGAAAGGCTGCGGATGTTGTTTACCTAGAGTTCAGTAAAGCCTTAGATACCGTTTCCCACAGCATTCACCTGAAGAAACTGTCTGCCGATGGCTTGGACGGGTGTCCTCTTCACTGGGTAAAAAACTGGTTGGAGGGCTGGGCCCAAAGAATGGTGGTGAATGGAGTTAAATCCCATTGGTGGCCAGTCACGAGTGGTGTTCCCCAAGGGCTCAGTATTGGGGACAGTTCTCTTTAATGTCTGTTAATCAATGATCTGGACAAGGAGATCGAGTGCGCCCTCAGTAAGTTTGCAGACGACACCAAGTTGAGCAGGAGTGTTGATCTGCTTGAGGAAAGGAAGACTCTACAGAGGGATCTGGGCAGGCTGGATCAATGGGCCAAGGCCAATGGTATGAGGTTCAACAAGGCCGAGTGTCGGGTCCTGCACTTGGGTCACAACAACCCCATGCAGCGCTACAGGCTTGGGGAACAGTATCTGGGAAGCTGCCTAGTGGAAAAGGACCTGGCGGTATTGGTCGACAGGTGGCTGAATATGAGGCAGCGGTGTGTCCAGGTGGCCAAGGCGGCCAACAGCATCTGGGCCTCTATCAGGAATAGCATGGTGAGTAGGACTAGGGAAGTGATTGTACCTCTGTACTCGGCACTGGTGAGGCCCCACCTCGAGTACTGTGTCCAGTTTTGGGCCCCTCACTGCAAGAAAGACTTTGAGGTGCTGGAGTGTGTCCAGATTTAGGATGAATATTTGGAAAAATTTCTTCACTGAAAGCATTGGAACAGGCTGCCCAGGGGAGTGCTTGAATCACCATCCCTGGAGGTATTTAAAAGATGGGTAGACGTGGTGCTGGGGGACATGGTTTAGTGGTGGCTTTAGCAGTGTTATGTTAATGGCTGGACTCGATGATCTTAAATGTCTCTTCCAACCTAGGCAATTCTATAATTCTATGATTCATAAATATGTCCTTTCACTAGAGATCTGAAAAGTTTTTTCCATTGCAGTGCTTGCAGAAGTAAACACTCAAAGCCATGTTCTCTTGTTTAGTATGAAGAATCTTAGTACGGAATATAGTTGGCATTGTTTCAGTTTTATTTCAACCACAGAAATAAAACCCTAGAAACGCTGGAAGACTTCGAAGGAGAACTGAAATTGGACTAAAGCTGCAATTACAGGGTGTTACGCTATGTCTGCCATAGCAAAGCAGTCAGATTCCTTTCTCATCTTAACCAGAACATCTGATCACAGTGGAAATAACAGAAATATATACACCAATATGATGATGGAATAAGGAATGTCCTCCCAAAAGAGCCTGTATGCTCATGCAAATGGGAGCACAAGAATCGATGCCTTCTCTTCATGGTGGGAAGCAAGCAGATCTATATGAGGTTGGTCATACACATCAAGAACACTATGGGGCAGATCTCCCATTGCCAGTTTGCTACAGAACTCTATGCTAGCAGTGATCTTGTAAAGGGTTATTGAGTTAGCTATTATTGATTGCATGTGACAATTTTGGATATGAAACAGGAACGCTTTGCCTGAACTGCAAAAGCGGGGCTCTAGAATACTGAAGTGCAATTTCTTTTCCTCCTGAATCCAAGGCCCACATACAACAAAGATGCTCAAACAACCTTGCCATTCCACTGCAGACACACTTGACATCATTGCTCTAGGAAGCCACGGTAGGTGGAAGATCATTTCTTGTGAACGTTGGTCTGATTTCATCACCACAGCTGAGAAACCCAACAGCGTGAAAAACAGTGACCTGCTACTTGGTGAGAAGTACACTGAGTGTAATCACGCTTGGAGACAACCAAAGCGAAGATGAGCATAAGACTTTAGGTATATATAAACTATTAGTCCTAAGAGGACCAGGTGCTATTTTACTGGGGTGGTTAGACAACAAATAAACCAGATTCTGCCAGGAGTTAGGAAAGCTCTCATCTCTAAGAATCATTCTACAAATCTCCATGGTCTAAGACAGTACAGATTCAATTTTTGAATGTTCACTGAGACAGAGATGTGTCAACAGAATCTCTGTTTTCCTCAGAGACTGATAATTCAATCTGAAAAGAAAGACATTACTGGGAAAAAACCTAATCATACAAAGACCATGCAGAAGCTCGAACTGTTAATGGTCCCATCAGAAATCAAAACACAAATAACAACACTGAGGTGATCTTCTCTCCATGTAAAATATACGACCCCTGGAAATCTTGAATTACAGACTGAACTTCCCTGAAGAACTCCAGGTAGTTGCCATCCTTAACTTGAGTATCAGATATAAAAGCTCATTTTGAAGTACAGAACAACTGGTCAGCTCCTCTTTTTAAAATGAAAAACAAAACAAAAGAACACAACAAACCTCGCACTGAAAGAAGTGTTCTACCTTATGGAAACCTGGATTCCACATTACATATCCTTTTGTTGAGCAAGAGCACGGAATTAACATATCCTTTATACATCCTCTAAAAAGGCAAAAGTTCTACAACCTCACATGATATGTCACATTTCCGCCCATACTCCGATTGCACAGGCAGAGTGTGTAAGCCTCAGTTACTGGAGGGATCCACACTGTATGTATGTGCTTTCTGTCTGCGTTGACCTGTGTGGCCAGACACTTACATACGTATGGCCATTGCGTGTATGTGTGCTTGTGTCCTTACTGTAAACGTGCTCAGACTTTCTGCTGGCTGGGCCTGGGGACACCCGCTGCAGCATCTTCACCTCTATTGGGTGAATCAGTTAATCCAAAAGTTTCTTTGCCTACAAAAAAAATCCCCAAACCTAAGGGGTTTACAAAATACATAAACTCATCAATCAGAATACACTTCTTCAAGGGATTATTAACTGTTGAAGTACATCTGAGGAGAGCTAATTAAAATCTCTATAGATGAAAATGATCACTTTTCTAAGAATTATAACAACAGTCCAAATCAACACACAACTGAGAAAAATCAACTGCGATCTGCTGTTTAACTTTGTAAGAAAAAACAAAGATTGTGGGATGCCACAACAAGGCAATTTCCATTCTGTTCTGTTCCGTCTTTTTTTCAAGGACTCTGCAATTAGTTACAAAAAGGAAAAGAAATCTAACCTTCCTGTATCCCAAATCCACAAGGAGTGTTTCCAGAATCTTGGTATCAAGGGATTACATCTGCCATTGAGGCAATTTTGTTGCTGTTCTGCTGTTAAGTAAAAGGATTAAAAAAAAAAAGTGAAAGAAAAAAAAAACTTTAGAAATATAGACTCCCTGTTCATTCTAGTTACTAACTTAGCTGGCTGAAACTGAGCCAGACCTCCATCATTCTGTTATTCCTTCTAAAGTGAACTGCCCCAAAAGAGTAAATTGAAAAGTCCAGCAGTAGGCATAGTATTAGAGAGGTATGAGCATTTCTGATATCATGCTTCACATTCATCCATTTTGTCTGCAATACATAATAGCCATGACATTTATGATGAAAGGTTTTAAATGGGTACAGGAGCAAGGATGAAAAAAAAGGGAGGAGAAAGACTATATAAAAGCTAGGAATTATAGCTGCAATCTGCTTCTTGATGAGGAGACAGAAAAGCAAAAATATTTATATTCATATCTTGACCTTGACTGATAATCTCTCAGGTCCATCACATGGAGCAAGTGCAGTTGGTAATGTGCTTTGCAGTCCTAATTTCCTCAACAATCAAAATCATTTGCTTTGTTTTCTTCTCATGGAAGAGCAAGGGTATGCAATTTTGTCCTGGTAAGGAGGTGAGACACTGCTGAGAAATGCATATGGACGTAGACCTGTGACTATACTTGTATTAACACTGTCACCTAGAGCTTGGCAATGACCTCTCAGGTCCGTTGTAGAGATGTGGCCATTTTCTCCCCACAAATATGTAGGGAACATTTGTCCTGTACACAGATCCCTACAGCCATTCTATCTTTGCTTCCCCATTTATAACATGGGTATGTAAAAGGAATTAAAAAAAAATAAAGGACAGAATCAAATTTTCCTGTTTTAAGACAAGACTAGAAAAGTTCCATTTGACTGACTATATCACAAGACATTAATTCCTTTACCAGCAAATTCATATTTCATAGCCGAATGACAAAGTTCTGCAACACTAGAGGAAAATCATGAATCAGTCTTTAAGATGGAGAAAAAAATAATCCACAAGTTATGCACCATTCAGATTCCTGTATTCTTATACATAATAATGTATCTTAAATTATGATAAATATAGGATATTACATGTATATATCATAAAGCAACTGAATGTACAAAATACTTGAGAGTTCTTGCATCATATTTTGAGAGGATTCTTTTCTAGAGCTCTCCTCAGCTGCCACTACTCAGACCAGAGTAGTGAAGTGACAGAGGAAAGAACACCACTTAGTAAGTGGCAGGATATCGAAAGGAGGAACAATACATGACACTAAACTCTCCCTTAAAAGATAGATAGTTGACTCACTAGGTACCTCGACTGTATTATTTTTTTCTTTTAGCTTGAGCTATTGCTATGTCTAACAATGGAAAACAAAGGGTTTGGTGCCACTTAAGTATTTTGGGTGACCACAATATAAAACAGACTTGCGTGACAAAACCAAAACAGTGGGTGCTCCTCACATACCCAAGAGGTGTTATCACTTCTTGTTAATACAGCAGCACATCGGAGGAATAAATGACTGCTATCAGTTCCAAATGAAAACCTAAGTAGGGCATACTGTTGAAAGTGCTGCCACACACAGTGGTAGCTTGTACCATGGTTCAGTAAAGCCATTCAATTTCTGTAGATGTGTATCAGGAGCCCATCCAGAAGACAAGAAGTGGTTGCTCCAGATGCGTATTGTGAGTAGCTGTGGATCTCATACTGCTACACTGTAGAAATGTTCAAAGTATGTTTAAAAAAACCCAAACAAACAAAACCATAACTGAAATTTTTCACCAGCTTTAAAAAAGCGTAAGTTTTGAAGTGACATTCATGCCAGTTGAAAACTAAAGTTAATGAATTTACACTTTTCACAACCGTCATTCTTTACAGCAAGTGAAATTTCGGAGACATTATGATCTATGTTATACTGCACACACATTGTATGTAGACAAAACCAACCCAGGCTGAGAAATTGCCCTGAAGATGTGTGTGCACTGAGGTAAGCTCCCTTTCCTTGTTTCCTCATCAAAGCAGTTACCCAGAAGCTGATAACCTGGGATGGTCCAGTCTATGCATACTACATGTACTGGAGACAATTGCCCATCAGTTTAATAATCCTAGTCTTTGTAAATTTTATTTATTAAAATTATATTTTTCCTAATGATCTAGTTTCTGTTACCTAATTAGATACCTGTTACCTGTTACCTTGTAGGTATTGTTACCTAATTAAAAATCATTAGGTATTTTTGATAGTGTTTAGAACATTTATTCCATTACCAGACTGCAACAAGTAAATATTTTCATTTTTATGAAATAAAACAAAATTACCACTTCACAGTGAAGCCTCTATGCCTTAGCCAAATGCATCATGGGTAGCACTAGTGTATACTATCGCTCATTATTTAGACAATCTGCCACTAGCTTATTGTGAAATGTTGGAGGTCTTGGGGGGTGAGATTTTCAAAGATTGTAAACACCACTGTACACAATTCCAATGACACATCACTAGTCCCTTACTTACAGCAAAGGCATTACCAACTCATTTCACAGAGGGAAAGAAATATATCCCAACTTTATTCTGTAAAATAGTCCCAGATTGACAGTTTTAATTATATTTTTAATTTTCTTTATTCTGGTATAAATAAATGGATCTGAATATCTGTAATAAAAGTTCAATCTTTAAACTGGTAACTTTGTAGACCTATTGTTTGGATTTAAATAGAATTTGGATTTAAATAGAAAGAAATATGCCCTTCTCGCATACTGCCACATTTTCTATGCTTCAAAAGTAAACAAAGCCTACACGAAGGTCTATTAATTTTACTCAGTATAAACATGAGCTATGCAATGGCATATCTTCCTTTATAATAATTCTAGGTGTTAGGTCATAAAAGTCATGTGACATTTTTATAGTGAACTAACCAAGAGAAAAGTGGTGGTTTTACTTAGAGGTTTTTTCCCCACTGTGTATAAGTAAACTTCAGTGTAATTAATGCAGTTTCCACAGTCAAAACCAAATAAAATAAAAATTTATTTAAGCTTCATACACAGTATCATTTTCAAAATACTTTGAATGTTGCTTTTGATAGTTTTGTTATGAGATCTTTTGTCACTCCTATTTTTTGGCTGAGCTGTATTAAAGCTTTGACGTACCTTCTTTTCAAGTTCTGTGAAATCAGATTTGAGAGTGACAAAGGCATCACGCCAGCAAGCTTCTTTGGCTGTAGGCACATTCTGAGTGTCCACTGAAGGCTGCCTGTGCAGACAGAACAATTGTCTTTTGGTCTTCCAGCTGTGTATTTAAATCAACAGAAAAGGCAGAGATAGGAATAAGTAATGATCTAAATATGCTGCAAAGAAGTTAACCTTTCTGCCATTGTATATTGTTCCTTACTACTTAATACGTATTTACTTCTACCAAGGTATCTTATTGTTCCATTAACTTACACATTATATGCACCAGCGAAATCTTTTTGTTGTGAGCTTTTTCATAAATCTTTAACAAGCATTTCTTGATATATTACAAAAATCTAAGTTGGTCAGACTTATTATCTCATCATTTTGCAGTATTCCTATCTATAGCATGTCAAAAAGGTGTTGCCAAAATATGTTTCTTTATCATCTACCATATTTTGGTTTTCCACCACTGAAAGACAAACTTTCTAGAATATATTTTCTCATCAGGAAACAATCTGGATTTGCTTTGAGACTATTTTTCATTTTAGGATTTCCAACTTCTATGGCTTCATATTTATTTTTTCAAATCCCTTTCTACTGTGCAACAAAAGAAACTATTCTATGTGGCAATCTCCAGTCTACAAAGGTCATTTATCATGAAGCTTACTGTATACGCCTAATTTTATATTGCATAATAAATCTTCAGCTACCCCTATATGTGACAACTCTGAAGGTTCAATCAGAGGTTGGATGTATCAATGTTTAATGTATCTCTTAATAAAAAATTAGCACAAGCCTTCAATGAAAATAAATGTTCCTGGTTTATGTGGTCTGCTTCACAGGACTATTAAAATGATTTTTATTACAGTGTTAGTATTCATACAGGCATAATAACAAAGTTAACTATTAGGTTTAACATAGCAAAATAGGCACCGGAACATGTCTGCCCTCACAAGGAAAACGTCCTCAATCAAACACTGCAAGCTACAAAGTACAACAAAAATCATTACACAGAAGAAAGAAATGGCTATCTACATAAAACAATCACTTGTTGTAATATAGCTCAGAAAAAAAAATCATATTTTCTTCTATATTATTGTAAATAAAATGTGGTCAGCATGTTTCAAATAAGACAGTGACCAAAAGACAATTATATACCTTAAATGTTGTATTTGACAAAATACTAAAACTTTGCTGAATACACCAGTGCATTTCATTTTTGTGTAACAGATTCTTTTGTAAGGGTCTCTGATTTAATAGTCAACATTGTATTTTCAAAATAAATGGAATCAAGGAAAAAAAAAGTCATTTTGCACTTCCTAGAACAAAATCTTTATTTTTCTGTAGGTCAGTACACTACTCAACATATATTGCTTAAGAAAGGATTTAAAGCTAAACATTTTAAAAGTCCTCAGGTACTTCAATTTTGATTGAAAATATTTTTGCTCTCATTTGGATACTTAAAAATGGATTTATATTAATGTAAGTATTCTAACTGAATCTACTATACATAGTGTTTACAAATGAACTTTCTTCTTTTGTACTTTAATGCAAGATAGTGTTTTGATGAAAAGAGATTAATCTTACATTCAGCAACTTAAGATAATAAATTTCTCATGGTTTCACTTGTGCTCCAGTGAATTTACTGTAAATTCCACCAGTCTGACAGATTCAATCAGTCCTGTTTTTGAAACGACAGGTTGTATTTGCAGGACCAAATATTTCAAGAATCACCAAAGATATTAAAAGTGACAAAGAATGCAAAGAGCAAAAAGAAGTGCATTCTGGTTTTAAAATAAAATTTCAGAGACAACCACCCAGCCCAGTCCATGCACGTTGTATATAAATGTGGTCAGATAACATTATGATTAAATTCAGTAAATGAAAAGAGAAACAAGATATTCTGAAGTTTGTTTTTTCCATCAGTCTGATTAACCAAGCCTCTATTATTTGCTGATCTTTTGTGAACTCCAGTAATTATTCCTTGATTTAGTATTAATGCAAGAAACAACTTGTTCATTATTTTTTGCAATAATTCATGTTTGCTATTTGGAATGTTAATTTTGCTCTCACTTTCAGAGAAGGAGTAGTGTCTGTGTAGGAGCTCTGAGAAGTTATCTGGGGCAGAATATGCACTGCAGACTGGTTATAGCTACAATTGTATTTGCCTCAGGAGTCTGTCATGGGAAGATGCTGACATTCTGAGTAATCTAGCATAGCATCTAAACACTACTTAGCTACTAGCTTCAAAAGGGCAATTTATCTTCAAAAATAATTGATGCACAATCTTAAGCATTAAGCAGTATTTTTCATAATCAAGCTGTATGTAGCTAACATCCACTTGAGAACCTAGTTTTGTGCATCCAAGTTTAAGAAATGCTGATGCTTTTCAAATTAAAATCTTCTGAAAACCAGTCCTAGCAAAACATTACATTATAGTTATCATTAACAAACACACTTTTGAAACTCAATCTTTAAACAGTATTACATTTTGTGGATTAAAAGGTACATTTCTCAACTCTGTTCACATTGTTCAAATGAAATAAGAATGCAATGCTTCAATATAATTTTCCCATGAAGAGAGTTTATTCTCAATGGAGTTGTCTAACAAAGGCTAATTTTACAGTTTTGATTGTTTTTTCTCTAAGACATTAAGCACGCTAAAAACCACAACTGAGCAAAAAGGAGTTTGCGAGTACCGTGACCATTTCTAAAAGAGAATTAAAAGTATGCTAAATGGCATGTTAATTAGCAACATTTTGCAGCTGACTTTACTGGAAAGCCTATATTAACTTGCTCTAAATAAGCATTTAAAAACCTCTGTAAAATCTAAACCACAAATACTGACTTTTGAAGTCAGTAGAAGCTCAAAGATGGCAGCAAGATCTATCTTGCTAAAAAGTTCCAAGGTACATATAGTTTTAAACATAGCTGAAGCATAAATATTGGCTTATTTAAATTTATACATGTGAAAGAAAATAATAGAAAGAAATGTGAAAGAAAATAAAAGACATAATAAAAACCATCACAATACTTAAATAATAAAAAGCCATTTCTTGATGCCTGGGTATTGTCCCCATTACCTAAACTCAAGATCTCCAAATACAATAAAAGCAATTGAAAGAGAAACGCTGCATTCATCCCAAAGTTCCGTTGATTCTAATACAACTCATGAAATAGCAGTAAAATAACTTCGTATTGTCCAGACATGATTACCATGCTTCTGGTTTAAAAAAAAAAAAAGGAAAAAAAAAAAAGAAAAAACAAAACCCTCCCAGTAAGAATAATTGTATCAACTATATCAACTATTGGTTTCACAAGGAGAAAGAGTAATTTCGCCTAACTTACTATAAAGTTTCATCATTCATTACCTACTTCATCTCTTTGACTCCCCTGAGTTGTAAAGGCTAGAGCAAGGCCCAGCCTGTCACTACCCTGTGTTGGTGGGGGAGCCAACCAGGGGCTGCAACATGGACCATGTAACAGTGCAGTTAGAAGTAGATGAAACTGATGGATTTCATAACTTCTCTTGTCACATCCCCACGGAGACAAGGCTCCCGCAGCTCCATGTCCCTATGTCCAGCCAGCAGCGAGGTAGAGCATGTATTCCCAAGAGGTGCATTCAAACACACACAATACAAACAATACATACATGGCCAACTACACAGACTGCACAGGGAGAAGGGCCTATAGCACTACCCACATCAACACAAATAGCTTTCACATAAGTATGAACAGCTCGCCTTCTCTCTCCTCTCCATCTGATCAGGGCTGAAGTTCAACGGAAACACGTAAAATAGGATTGTCCCACAGATCCTGGTCTCCTCCAGTTGCTCGGCCCCTAGACCATCTTCTCTCTGACTTGTGGTCCCACTCCGGATGCTGGCACTCTGACCTCTCTTCCCACCCATCAGCTAGTCTGACTTGAGTTTGATAGCTGTCTTGCATACACACACATACACACACATTACAGGCTCTCCAGCATCAGGCCTTAGACACTCAGTTTAAGCATGGTTCCCAGATCCTGGTGTCTCCATGTTTTGGCAGCCAGAACCATGTGTCCCTCAGATCACAGTATAACTCTCTCTCTCTCTCTCTAGCGGCTGGCACTCACACCTCTTGTCCTTGTAATCAGCTAGTCCAGCTTGGAGTTTGCTACCATTCACAGAATCACAGAATAACAGAATGGTTTGGGTTGGAAGGGACCTTAAAGATCATCTAGTTCCAGCCCCCTGCCATGGGCAGGGACACCTCCCAC
>VYZM01016385.1:509008-522856 GCA_013398915.1 Dromas ardeola | reverse complement strand
TCTGAGGCCAAACCACGACATTCCATAACAGGAGATGCTTCTTTGCTCAGGCGCAGAGCTCCTTGCCTTCATGTTTGTCTTGAACGTGGATGGTACTCCTTTCATGCATCTTATGAGAAGTGGCAACTAGTTATTCTCCATGACCCTTCTTGGATTTATAGAGCTGTACCATTCTTCCTCTCGGACTCTTCTTTCCCACCTTGAAGAATGTTGGTTTACATAGCTACTACCCACATTAAGTCATCCCATCTCTTTGGTCTTATTTGTTGCCCATCTTTATGACTTCCTTACTCTACCATACCCTTTTGGAGGTGGAGGGTCCAGACCTGCACACAGTACTCATGGTAGGGGCTGAATCCTGTATTTAACGAATGACATCTCACTGCCCTTCCTAATAATTTCTAATATCCAATAGTTTATAGTCACTAATGAGTTTTTAACTGCCATTTGAATAAAACTACCTGACTCCAAGATATTTGTCCTGAACAGTACTAGGTGGTTCAGAGGCCATTGCTGAGACTGGGTAGTGAGGGGTCTTCTTCCAGGGTGGTGAAACACTGGAACAGGTTGCCCAGGGAGGTGGTAGATGCTCCATCCCTGGAAACATTCAAGGTCAGGTTGGACAGGCCTCTGAGCAACCTGATCTAGTTGAAGATGTCCCTGCTCATTGCAGGGGAAGTTGGATTAGATGACCTTTAAAGGTTCCTTCCAATCCAAACTAGTCTATGATTCTATGATTCCCAACTCAGCCATGTGTTTTTCTCTGCTGTTATTCATGCTGAATTTCACCTGCCATTTCATTACCCAGGATCAGAACATGTTTTTTGCAGTTCCTTGCAGGCAGTTAGCATTTTATTACCTTGAATAAACTGGTATCACCAGCAGTCCAAGCCACTTCACCATTTACCGCCTGACTGATGGATTATATGTATTAGCACTGGCCCTACTACAGATCCTTCTCAGATGTCATTGGTGACTGCTCTCCACTGTGAAAAAAAGATGATTTATACTTACCTCCTCTCTCTATCCCATATAGAGGATATGCATTTGCTGACTCATCAGAGGATCTTCCCTCTTATCCCATGCCAGATCAGCTTCTTTATGAGTTCTTGGTGACAGATGTTATTAAAGGCTTTCCAGAAGCTGAGCAGATCAGACCGAGCGGATCGCTGTGGTCTGCAGCCTCACTGTTTCCTCGGAAGCCGTAAGAGGATGGTGAAGCACAGCTTTGTAGCTCCTCACTGCAAAGCTCTGCTGATTCTTCCCTCTTAGTCCATATCTGTGCCTGCAACCGTTCTGTTATCATGGCTTTTACCGTTTGCCTGCTGCGGGTTTCAGGTTTAGTGGTTTGCATTTCTCTAGATCCCTCACAGCGCTTAAAACAGTGACACGTGCCATCCTCTTTTTTCTTTGGCTGTTTTAAGTAAAGGGTTACACACCAGCCCTAACAGTGCAACAATTTCCCATTAGCGTTCCTTAAAAACCCACAGGCAAGTAACATCTGCTTCTCATGAATTTGTTACTACTCGTTGCATCTATTTGTTCTAAACCCTCGTCTAATGGCCCTTCAATCTGAGGCAGCTTCTCTGCATTAGCCCTTTAACAAATGGCTCCGCCGTGGGAATTCCACTAAGCTTTTCTGTGCTGAACGCCGGCACGAGTAATCTGTTCAGCTCTTGTGTTAGGGCTTGTTTTTTCCCAAACTCCTTTGCCACCCTGATCATCTGCTGCCCGCGTACCCCGGTCACCTGCAGACCCTCCGGCAGGTTCCTTGCTCCTGCTGGGGCAGAGGAAGCTGTTTGTCTGTTAGCAAGTTATTTCCTCAAAATCTTTTTTTAGTCTGCCTTTCTGTTTCTGCTTTTAATTTGACGGAGTTCATGTCCTTTTCCATTTCTTCATTTGGACGATCTATTTCAGTTCTTTCCCATGTAATTTTTATCATGCTATTACAATGAGCCAGTAATGATCTTTCTTCTGGAAAGTCTCTGATATTTCAATACCTTTATATAAAAATCAAGCATTTTAGTCCAATAGCTCATCTTTAGACGTACAGCAAATAGAAACAAACGTACATTCAGACTGATTGCTCCAGCTCCTGTGCCCTGTTGAAAGGGGCCTTATTTGTCCAGATTGAGCCTTGCCATTTCCTGCTTTCTTGTGGTTATAAAGATGTCGAAATGGCATCTTTAAGGACATGCCATCATGAACCCCTCCTCCTCTCTGCCTGCTCTCTTCCCCCCAGTCTCTAGCTTGAAACTCCTTTTTAAATCTTACTCTTTCTCACAGAGTCTTTCTTCCCTGCTAAGGTCATGCCACACAAAGGCTTCGCATCCTACTCAGGAGCCTCAGCTTTTTGTTCCAGAAACTTTCAAGTTGCCAAGAATATATCCTAATATTCTGGGGAATAATTGCTCACCCCTCCCTCATTTTTCTCCCTAGGCATGGAAAATGTAAATATTCTAAAATATATCCATAGATACATAGTGAAGCTGTCCTGTGCCACCTATATACCTGCCCACAAAGGGGAGTCACAACGTTTCGGTGCCTGCAAGCCGGCTTGCTGACACTGTTCACTTGGCTTTTAGGCAGCTGAAGTCTGTTGAGAGGAGCCCTCTCTCGCTTCAGCTGGCCAGCCTCGGGTGTCAGTCTCTGCCAGTATCTCATCAGGCCCCCCCGGGTTTCTGCTCCTCACCCAAGAGCCGTGCCAGGAGCTGAAGCAAAGATGTGGCCTGTGTTAAGTCTCCAGCTCCCACTGAAGTGGAGCTGGCAGCTGAGGAATTTGCAAAACTCCATTTTGATCCTAAATCTGTCCGTGCTGTTGCGTTGGCTCCATAGTCTTCCTCTGGAAACGCAGAGCAAGGGTCAGGGAAACACTTGCACGTGGGAGAGGGTTAACAGTGGAAGGTCATTCAACCTCCACGGCTTTCCATGCTGATGAAAGGCGCCCTTAAAGAGAGACTTAGCTGTCCCCTGTGCAAAGCATTTTATCCTTGTGCCGTTTCTTAAGCCCACGCGTGTCCAGACAGAAGGTAACCGGACCGTACTTGGGCATTTCCTTCTTATCCGCACTTTCTGATCTACATTGAATAGGCACTCCCGGCAGATGGCAACCGATCTGTCAACACTCACGGGGAACTTCAAAGGTGCAATTATGGCATAGGAAGGGAACGATTATATTTTGAGACGTTTCTATCAATCCTGACGATCGCAGACGGCAGATGGGCTCTATAATGGATTTTAGAGCTTGAGCACAAAATAATAGTTTTCTGCAGCAGGGAATTTTGTTGATATTCTTTGCAGAAACAAATCCATAAAGATGTATTGTCTCGATATAGGCTTTTGCCTATATTTAAAACAAATTTGCCGAATTTCTGAGAAAATACAACAAAATTTGGTGAATACCATTCATTACAGTTCTTTTCTAGTCGAATATTATTTGAGATATAAACTTCAATGTGATACATTCAAATTCATTTGGAATAAATGTAGCAGAGAAAATCATAACCTAGACCAAGATTTGTATAGTTTTCACAACTATCTTAAGTCAATGTATATGTTGTACGAGGCTTCATTTTGTCCTGCTTTATTCCCTATTTTCCACCAGAGGGAGATGTTGGATCAAGCAGTTACTGAAAGAACCCCCCCCCACACACACACACTCCATCTCAAAGAGCCAATGCGGTGATGCTGAAATCAGTGGAAATGTGGGTGCCTGCCGGGCTCCCACGTACCTATAAGGCTTGGAGGGCTTGGGTGCTGCAGTAGGGCTGAAGACATAATTGTGAATCAATTAGGACGGTAAAATGTCATGGGGGATGCTTAAAAAAAAAAGTACATTGAAGAAATAGAAATGTGAAGCTAGCAGCACACCAGAAGCTGCTGTTAATAAAAATAAGGGATTATAATCCTAGACAAAGCTGTTGCTATAGCAGCATGTCCCAGAGCTTTTCCCCCACTGTCTGGCTGGAGGGGAAACCACTGTCTTGGGCAGCCAAGTGTCCTCGGTTCCTTGTGTTGCAGGGTCTTGGGGTCCCGCAGCCCCTCGAGCTCTGCCTGGGCTAGGCATCCCGCAGGGGTCTCTGGGGGGCTGTAGCCTGGCCCATGAGCCCCATGCCTGGCCAAGCTCTCAGCCAGCCCACACACCACTCTGGGGGCTCAGGTGTTAGAAACTATCACTGGTTTAAGGCTGATTTGAAACGGTCTGTTTTCTTTCTGGGGATTTCAATGCACACACACCCACCCCACCCACCCCCCAAGTCTGTTTTTCTCAATGAAGAAGTTAAAGTTACATATTTTGGAGGAGGAAAAGTGGACATAAGTCAAAACTCAGCCTTAGGAGGAGGGGGAGCGGCTGGGGAGAAAATGAAGAGGAAAGAAACTTTTCTGAAAGTGAACAACTTCCTAAAACTGGTATTTCCAAACGTAAAAGAAGTTTCAAGGGAATCTTTTTCCTGTGTTTTGTTTTGCCTCTGAGACTGTCTCACACCACTGACAGCAGCCGGCACTAGGAGAGCACTGTCCCACACTGCTTTCCTCTGCTCCTGTTCATGTCCACTACCTACCATGGGGGACAATATATTTCTCACATTGTAAAAGATGTGTGCCATGTGCTTCATATGCTGTGCTCCTCTCACTGTGACCTCTGCTGCCTTTTTATTTAACTTCTGCAAAGTCTCAGTCAACCAGCTGGTATCCAAGCCTTACATTAGCCTTTACTTACATTTATGAGCCAAACAGGGGAGGGGAGTCTTGTTTATTTTCTCTATCATGGGAGAATTAAGCAACAAAACCCAACTGCAGGTGTTTCTGAAGCACCTGCATAGGCACCTCCAGTCGGCTTTTTGTCTAAAGTGAAGGTCTGGAAAACAGCCCTTCCCTCATGGAATGCACTAGAGCCACAGAGGGAGCCTCATGCTTGCTTTCCACCTCACCAAACGAGTGCAGGGTTGAGCTTCAAGGAGATGAAGACTGTCCTGCCCACAGCCTCACAGCCTGGTGAGCCCAGTGGTCTCCAGGTTGGTGGGAGAGCTGGTCTCCTTTGAGCATGCAAGGAACTGGATTTGGGCTTCTCGCATCCCATATCGCTCAGACAGTGGCTACAAGAAAAGCAATCCCAGTTTTAAGTGTGCTTTGAATAAAGAAGCTCCTTTTGACTTTTGAAAGAAAGGGCCTGAGGCACCGAAAGTCCAGGAAAAGACTGCACGAAGCAGTGGTTAATGATAATGTAGTAGTTATCATTATATTATTATATTATCTTAAACTGCAAATGAGTTTTTGAAAAAGCTAGGTGACTCTGTAGCAGTTCAGCAGGATGGCAGCTTGAGCACAGTCAAAGCATAAGTTAAAAGACTTTGAGAAGCACTGGCTACCCCGCTTCTGAAAATCCCTCTGTAAGCCTTGGTGGGCAAGGTCCACGCCTTTTTTCCATGTGGGGAGTGTATCTGCACAGTGTCAGCATTCCAGGAAAAATCACGGGGCGAATTGCCACAGAGATTTGCAGCATGATAATTGCCTCAAACAGAAGGATAAATAGCTTTTTCTGGCATTTAATGGGCCTCTTAAGTGAACGGCAATAAACTCTATGCGAACAGATGTTTTCCCTCTTTTTTCGTCCTCTTGCATCTCATCCATAATTATGCACTAAAATGTTCTTGTCTGGGTTGCTGAGAGCAATCTTGCCACTTTTTGTCTTTGCAGTGTAAGGCTGAGCACTTCAGCACAAAGACTGAGCAAAAAGCCCTCGATTCCCAAAGGCTCCTGTCGCTGAACATCATCTTTCCTTTGCATTAAGCCAGAGGGAGGAGTAAGGAATTAGTGGGAAAATTTGCCTCTTCCAGATGCTGCTCTGGGGGTCCCACCACTGGGGTCCCTCCCTGCCTGTGCCAGTGGCCTGGGCTCCAGCCAGGAGGTTCTTGTGCTCGCCTGGCTTCGGGCATTGACCCAGCTACGGCTCAGACTAGTTGCTTCTCCTTTGCCTTGTGGGGGAGGTAAGTGCCCTCTGAGACAGTCCTGCCTGCGCTGTGCCGCCTCTGCTATGCTGACAGGACCCTGGGGAGACAGCAGGGCAGGCTTTCCTCTGTAACCACCAGCTTTGCCTCCAGCCTTGCCACTGGAACAGTTGCAGGCACCAGGCAGGCTCTGTGAAGAGTCTTTGCGCTTTCAGAAGCACGTGCTTTACCTCCTGACAGAGTACAGAGAAATGACCTTGTTCCTGAAGAAATACAATGCATCCGGGCAAAGGGATCTCCTCCTAACAAGGGGCCCGCAAGCAAGACAGGAGCTGGGGCACAGCCACAAGCATCAGCCTGGCTGACTGTTCATCGCCTGGAGTGATGCCTACAGGGGTGCCTGCACCTTCACAAACCCACTTCATCCTTCCCAGCGTGTCTTCAAAGAGTCTGGCTAGCTTCTGCTTTCCATGTCCACAGCTGAGGATGGAGGCAGGGGGCTTACAGGAAAGATGGGGAGGGACTCTTTATCAGGGAGTGTAGTGATAGGACAAGGGGTAATGGTTTCAAACTGAAGGAGGGTGGATTTAGGTTGGATATCAGGAAGAAATTCTTTACTGTAAGGGTGGTGAGACACTGGAACAGGTTGCCCAGGGAAGCTGTGGCTACCCCATCCCTGGAAGTGTCCAAGGCCAGGCTGGATGGGGCTTTGAGCAGCCTGGTCTAGTGGGAGGTGTCCCTGCCCATGGCAGGGGGGTTGCAACTAGATGATCTTTAAGGTCCCTTCCAACCCGAACCATTCTATGATTCTAAGCCGCAGGAAGACACATGCCAAAAGGATGACCCCTGGGATAACACCTAACCTATATACAAACTCTCAGCTAAGGAAGTTATTCCGCTTTGAATCAATACTGACATCTCTGCATCACTGATGCTACCTGGCATTGAGGGCAAACTGACTTGAAAGGAGCCCGCGGGAAGAGCACGGAGTTTTATCCTCACCGTCTGGTCCTGGACAGGCTGCTCAGCTGCAGGGGAGCTGTGGCATCTCTTCTAGTGAGGACAAGGCTATTTCTGTCCTCCTCATTAGGATTTTGTTTAAGACATTTAAAATGCAACCAGCTGGAGGAGAGGATTGGCTGACCACATGGTAATAATTTGGAAAAGCAACCTTCTGGTTACAGATAAAGCCAGTGACACTGAATTTAGAGTCCTGCAAAGATGGGATGCTTTTCAGACATGTGAGTGAGACCTTTATTAAAGGTGGATGCATACTATTAAATTGGCCTGCATACTGGTCCAGGACATTTTTGCACACCTGCTATCCTATGAAAGCTGTTTTTCGCCCATCAGGTCCATCAAGGATGCTGCCAGCCACTCCCAGCTTTAATTTTATCCTATCGCCTTTAATGAGGCATAAGCTGTACAGACACATGCCAGTATATCAAACAACATTGCAAGACAGACTGTAGAAAAAGCGCACAGCACATTAATTACGGGTCTTCGTTTGTTTGTGAAACTGCTGCCTGGAACACATTGCTGCTGTTCTTCTTAGCAGCCCCCGCGCTCTGGCTTCCATCTCTTCTGCCCTTGGAGAGCACTCTTCCACGCGCGCCTGCAAATAAAAGTCGCTCTCAGTGATCAAATCGTGACATCTGCTAGATTACTCCAGTGCCATTGCCATCCCCTGTATAAATACATTGGCATTTCTACTGTACTATGTAAACCCATTAAAAACATGTAATAAAAAGGCTTATATAACTTCTTAAAGCCATAATTACTACTCCAGCTGTGGTGTTTTGTAAAATTCTGGGCATTATAGATTAATCCCTTTGCCAAATTACATTTTTTAATGAAAGGTATTCATCCTCGAGCTTAGAAGTGTAAAAATGACAGTAAAATTGATTGCATCCCAAAAAAATATGGAGAAAGCTGAGCCCAGAGTAACACTAAGATAATCTTTAGACCATACAGAAAACAGGAATTTGCTATAGAAATTCAGGGTAATTTTAAAGCAAAGTTGGATATCTGTCTGGGATTACAGTACAGATAAGTGGAAATACAGACAACAAACTAATATCACAAAAATCTTTGTGCAATAGCACGTGAACTGCATATGAGATATCACTGCTTAATTCCTGTAAACGGGAATGGCTTTTTTAGAAACTGGCGATACATGTTTCCAATTTTTATACCAGTGTCTGTTCAACAAAATTGCCAGCCCCCACTTTAAAAAGCAGGCAGAGTTTTGCTTGTTCAGAATGATTAGACAATTTAATAAAAGGCAGACCGTAAAAATCACTGTTGTTCCTCTCCAGGAGTGAAAAACAGCTGCTGAAGGCAGTAGTCACATTTCTAGATACCATGAAGATTAAGGTTAAATAAATAAAGGGAAGGCCCAGGGACAGCAGAGAGCTCCAGAGCATCTTCTACTGAAGGGCCATCTCATTCCTCTTCTCCTTCCTGCAGCGAATGGATGCGCGCAGGTACGGGTACGTATGTGAGCGAACACAAAAAAAAGTGACTCAAAAGTAGATCGTGATCTATAATCCCCTCTCCGGGCCATTAATTATCAGCTATCTCTTTCATCAAATTGAGAGTGCATGGCTCGGCTGTGGTGTTTGAATCTCTCCGTAGCAGGAGGGAAAAGAGAGCTTCTGCCCGTGCCTGGCGCTGAGCTGCCCGACAGCAAGATCCATCTTGTGTTAAGCTGCCTAAATAGCCCACGAGCTTGAGGAGCGCTAATGGGAGACTGCACGAACATACCTTTTTTCAGTTGTTATCTTCAAACCTACCAGCGGCGAGCTGAGAAGTGGTTTTAATGATCCATGCAGCGGAGCTTTAGCCTTGACAGCTGTTCAGACACGTATTTCTCAGCAGCGGTAAGCGGGTAATAGACCAATGCGGCCAATTTACTTCTCCATTGCTAACGTCTAAAAGATAACAGAAAGAGGCTCTTTCTCTGAGTTTTCAGTGGGATTTAAGGCACGGAAAGGAGTAAGGGCTGTACCTCCCTTGTAGAGCTGCTGGCTGCGTGCAGGCTCCAGGGAGGTCTGTCACTTGGTGCACAGAGAGATACTTCCAGGATTTCCAGCTGCAGTTTTAAGGAACAGAAGTGAGACCAGGCTTGCACTGAAGCCACCACTGAGAAGTCACCCGGGGAGGTATAAACATGTCATCCCACGTTCCTCAGGGCTATGGCAGAGCTTTGACACATAAATGTGCAAGGCAATAAAACAGGACCCAGGATCAGAGGCACACGCATCCTCTGTGGGGAAGGACACCCCGTGCTTCTCTTCATGCAGCTGCTTTTAAAATGACCTTGTGAGAGTTTCTACACAAAATCTCTCTGTTTTCATGTGTACGGACCAACGCCACTCCAGATTTCACAGCATTAGCCAGGAGTGTAGGAGGGAGGAGAGGAGAAAAAAGTCTTCCTTCACTCTCTCCTGTAGATTTTGGCAAGTGGCTCATACCAAATCCAGCCAGCTTGTTAAGCAGAGTCGAAAAGAGCATTTCTATTCAGTTACCCATTTCATGGGAAGAACGTGTGACTTCCATTAACAGCCCTTGGCGAATCCAGGGAATTCCCAGTGGTGTTTTTCCTGCCTGGGGTTTAATTTCGCACAGAGATCTGGGCAGATATTTTGACTAGCCAGAAGATAAACAGAAGCCTTGACAGTGGGTGGAGGCAGAAGATGGATGGTGGTAGGCAAGATGTTTGAACTGGAAATGGCCATAAGAGAGATCAACATTAAATAACTGTTGCAAAGGAGAGATTTTGCTACCACAAACATCCCAGGCAAGATGTCTTTTATAAGCAGCAAAGACAGCACCGAAGCAATGAACTTCCAGTGATGTTAAACTTTTTCTTCCAGAGATTTAGCACTATGCTCTCACCATAGTCAAATTTGTATGTGCAGGAGGAATTTTACATTTTTAAAGACTTTCCCAGAGAAATGAAGGGAGCTGTAGAAATCCGTGGCACCTACATAGAAAGCAGATACAGTAGGACCAATGTCTGGTTTGGTTATCAGGCCATAATGCTTGCTGCTCCCAGTAGAAATTGCATGCTCATATTCAGAGTCGCTGTTTCGGTGCCTCCTTGCATTACGTGGCAGTACTTTGTGCTCTATTGGCTATATTTACCTCTAACACTCTTCGTCTTGGTTTGGGGACAACACGGAGAGGACAATATTTGCTGCCTGACTCAAGAAGTGAGCATGTTTTGCAGAAGCTGTGAAACTTTGCAGAAGCTGTATTTCCCATCCTCCAGCTGAACTGGAGCTGCATGCATTAAGCTGCAATTTTAATTTGCTTTCTTCTTAACAGGCACTGCTCACATACAGGTGTCTTTGCAGGAGATTCCTGGGGGAAGAAATCAGTTTATAATTCCCTTGTTAAAATGGAGAGGATGCTGGAGAGGTGAGAATGTTTAAGGTATTATCTTAGTTCCCATTGATTCTCATGCTAATCCAGATAAGATTTCTCATTGTTCCTGAAATCCTTCTCTACCACTGTTCCCTTTTTCTCTATCTTTAGAAACCCTCTGTTCTTACACTCAAAAGAGATGGGGGAGAAGCATGAGAAACTCAATCGTTTGTTAAAATACAAAAGCAAAATGAAAACACTGAGTTAAATTCATGAATTGTTCTTTACCAAGATCACTCTTAGCATGCTCACAAATTGGGGCTGATCGGCTTTCTAAGAAAGCGAATGTCTCACACAGGGTCGGCATTTATAGTTACAGCTCAGTGATGACAAGAAGAGTGTCTGGATTCAAGTATTTGAGCTTTCTGTTGAAGCTATACAATGAGAGATGAACAACAAACGAACCTGTGATGCTAAAACCAAGAAAGACCTTCTGGTTTTTGTTCTGCTCAGTCAGACCTCTTTATTTCAATACGCATTGTTCAAGCTTTTAGGAAAACTTAGATTTCTCAAGGTTTAAACTTCAAGAGAAAGTTTTAAAATGTATTTGGGAACTTTATACTTTTTGAGTCTTGACCTTTATACTCCTGCCTTTAAGATTTTCTCCATAACCACTCAAACACAAACTTTTATTTTAATGGGACCTTCACATGCCATTATTTATTGACACCAGATGCTCATACTCTAAAATGATTTTGGTGCTAAGAATTTTCTGATATAATTATTTTGGCTAGCAGTACCGCAACTCTTCTGCCTTGTCACATTTATCCCTGCATTTAATGTACTCGATGTATGTCCAAACCTCACTTCCCTGAGCAGTGGCATGACTTCTGTCCTCCAGATGATCGATGCCATTTCACTCGGAGGAGCAGAGTGATGCACAGGCGCCCCTGTTCCAGCCCAAGCGACCTTCTGCTGATGAACTCCAGCTGATCCTCATGGATGGAGCCGGGTGCCCGTCTCCTAAACTGATACCAGTCATGGTTGTTGCAGTCACACTCTCCCTCTGCCCTCATAAATGTGTTCCTCCCTTGCACTAGCACCAGGGCTTCTCTGATCCCCTCGTGAGCCACCTAAGGAGGGTGGAAATAGAGCAAAAGCGTGTGGTTGTCAGACAGATCAGCTGCCAGAGCCAACCTGCTTCCCTGTGGCAAGCACCAGAGCCTGCCCAAGGGATGGACGAGGACTCCTGAGCAGGGGCAGGGGGAGAATCGCCCTGATCTGCACTGCATTTCCCCAGAGACATAAACCACCCAGAGGCTGTCCCACCTTGGCTCTAGGCTGACCAAAGGCCAGGATGGTACTGAAAAAGGTGTCCAGCTCTATTAGGAAACTGCTCCAGGTAGAGTTTTTCTTGAGTTAGTTTTCATCTGGGTTATTGCCCAGTTATTGACTTACTTTAGGACTAAGGAGCTCCCCTCCTGCTACAGGAACGGCAGGCAGGACTGCCACCTACCCCCTTCCAAGAGAAGCCTGCACTTAGGGCGGTTTAAAACAGCCATGGAATTGCTTTAACCTAATTTAGAAGAACAGTTTACCAAAAAAAAAAGAGGACAGCAATATTTAAATGGCAGGCGGCATGCATCTGGCCTGCCAGTGCTTCTGTGCTTGGAGCCACCCTTGAAATCCCACTTCTGCAGACAGATGAGGGCTCCCTCCCTTGTCCTCCTGCGTGCAGCTCCTCCATCCTGCTGCCAGCAGGTCTGGTTGCCCAGCTGCTGGCGGGCTCTCCGCATCTCCCAGTGCTCCTCTCTGACCTGCTACCCGAGCAGCAGCCAGCTCCGGCTCTGCCCCAGGCTGTGAGCAGACAGGAGAGGTCAGAGAGGAGAAATGCAGGCTGGTGCCAGGGAGAGGACAGCGGAAAGGAGGGAGGAGGAGATCAGCGCAGAATGCCTCTCCCTTGGCAGCAGACAAGGCAGGGGCGCTGGAAATACAGTACTGCACGCAGGGGACAAGAGTCACAACCTCCCTCTCCTACTCGGTAAAAGAAATGGGGGTTAGGTGTCTGTCCGTGTCCTGTACATCCCACCTGGGAACACATGCATTACCCTCCTGGCGCCGATGTGTCTCCCCAGCTGAGGTTCCTGCTTCAGAAAATCCCGCCAAGCGCCACAACCTGCTCATTGTTCCGCGGTGGTTTAGCATTGTGGCTTAAGACCAAAGCTGGACTGCGCACTTCAGTATTTCTGTGTAGCGTGTCCCCATTTTGAGACCAAAGGCCTCATATTCTCCTGCGGAGGTAAGCAAGACCTCCCATCCCTTGCACTGCCTCTCGGCCCTGCTCAGCTCACCCAGAGCCTTTCCCTCACCGGTGAAACCAAGGATGTGCCACGAAAATTCCCAGCTGGCCTGTGCCGAGCTGGGAGAGAGGCTAGGACACAAAGTGTAGACTTACAGGAGTAATTCTTTTACTCATGCACATGAGGTGTCCCAGCCAAACTGGGGCACCCCAACTATGGTTTCACCCAGGGTTCTCATACCCGTCAAACATGCAGGTCCAATACGGTTTGACTAATCACTAACACCCACACTACCGATTACTAATCATAGTAAAACTTTGCAAAGCAACTCTATTTTTTCAGCATTCTTGCTGCTTGCCTATTGATCCAGACGTCCCTGGAGTCAGCCTTGACGGAGTTACTTATCTGTAACACCAGATGATGCTGGGAGGGTTTCAAAGACGCGTCAGAGGGGTTAGGATGCTGGTGTAATCTTGGCTGTCCAGGGGTGTCCTTTATCTTTCACAGACAGCTCTAACCTTCCACAAAGCAAAGTCCTTACTTCCAGGGCCAGGCTGTCCTTTAGTTTGTTTTATTTAAGCATGAGCAATACCCAAGTGTCCAGTAAAATTCCACTGCCTTGTGACATTGCAGTGTATAACATAAACTTTATTATATATATAAAATAAATATAAAATAGACATATATAAGCAACTTAGTAGCTCTGAGGAGACCTTATAGCGGCCTTCCAGTACTTAAGGGGGCTTACAGGAAAGATGGGGAGGGACTCTTTATCACGGAGTGGAGTGATAGGATGAGGGGTAATGGTTTTAAACTGAAAGAGGGGAGATTTAGATTAGTTATTAGGAAGAAATTCTTTACTGTGAGTGTGGTGAGACATTGGAACAGGTTGCCCAGAGAGGCTGTGGATGCCCCATCCCTGGAAGTGTCCAAGGCCAGGCTGGATGGGGCTTTGAGCAGCCTGGTCTAGCGGGAGGTGTCCCTGCCCATGGCAGGGGGGCTGGAACTACATGATCTTCAAGGTCCCTTCCAACCCGAACCATTCTGTGATTCTATGATTAATAACTTCCACACTATAAAGACGCCAGCGCCAGCCCCAGGCCCGTGCCGGGGCACTGACCCACGCACCGCGGGGCACCCCCGCAGCCCCCCGCGGGCCCGGGCCCGGGCCAGGGGCAAGGGCAAGGGCAGGGGCAGGGGCAGGGACAGCAGCAGGAGCAGGGGCAGGG